>JAXCMG010015921.1:0-49327 GCA_034642415.1 Podarcis siculus | reverse complement strand
GAAACCGCTTAGGAGTTTTAGCCCAGAACATCTGGAGGAAACCGCTTGGGAGTTTTAGTCCAGAACATCTGGAGGGAACTACTTGGGAGTTCTAGTTCAGCTGGGAGTTTTAGTCCAGAACATCTGGAGGGAACTGCTTGGGAGTTTTAGTCCAGCTGTAATCCAGAACCTCCAGAGGGGACCAGCTGAAGGTGAAGCCTCTTTTGGAGGAATGCCTCCTCAGGGTTGCTTTAGCTGCAATTCCTGCACTGCAGGGGGTTAGACTAGATGACCCTTGGGGTCCCTTGCGACTAAAGTGTGGAAAGAGGGTGTTGTTGACTCAGCCATACATCCTCCATCACTCTTTCCAGTGCGGGAAGCAGATCTTGGTGCTGCTTGCAAAGCCTCTAAACAGCAGCCCAGATGTTCCAGAGACAGTGTTCTGTAGTGGTTAGCGCAGGGGTTCTCAAAAAAATTTTCTCTGGGCCACACTTTCAGAATAAAAATTTGCTCACGCCACCATGATTTTTTAAAATATATTGGTAAGATATTAGGAAACAAAAAAGCAACTCCCAGCAGTGCTTGATTTATAACTCAGAACACAACTATTTTATAATATGATCGTGGGAAGTCCAGAAAACATAAAACAAAGCAGCTACATATAAACATTCCCAAAATATAATTATAAATGAGTCTTCTCCAGCCTTCTGTTCAAATGTCCTCAGGATTGTCCTTCATATCACTTGATCATCTTGCTCTCACTTTGAAAAAAACATTTATCCATTTTCCGCCATTAAATATAAATATTTTCAAACATATATACTACGCTACTCTGAAATGTTTACATGTTTCCTTGTTTGCCCTTGAATCTTTCTGCCGCACCTTCCCACCCTCTCCTGCCACACCAGGGTGCTGCTGGTAAAGTGGTAAGTGCATCAGACTACGAACCGGGAGACCAGGGTTCGAATACTGACTCGGCCATGAAGTTCAGTGAGTGTGGTCTTGGGTGCCAGTCACTGCCACTCAACCTAACCTACCTTGCAGGGTTGATAAAAATGGGGGGAAAGGACCATTTACACCCCCTTTGAGCTCCTTAGAGGAAAAGATGGTACATAAATAAGTAAATAAATTTTGAGGCATTGTGCAACACAGGGCACACTAACATGAGCCATTGTTTGGATCCGATTGATCCTCAAACGGACCTTAAGTTCTGCTCTCTCCATCTTGCTGTTCTCTGGGCCACGTTCCTTGCCAGGTTAAATCTGTTTGTCGGCTACCCTTCTTTTTCAATGGCTGGAGGGGAACAGAAAGCTTTCATCAATATGCGGATGATACCCAGCTCTGCCTCTCTTTCAAATCAGAACCAGTGAAGGCGGTGAAGGTCCTTTGTGAGTGCCTGGAGGCGGCTGGAGGATGGATGGCGCTAAGAGATTGAGGCTGAATCCTGACAAGACTGAAGTACTGTTTTGGGGGGACAGGAGGCGGGCAGGTGTGGACTCCCTGGTCCTGAATGGGGCAACTGTGCCCCTGAAGGACCAGGTGCACAGCCTAGGAGTCATTCTGGACTCACAGCTGTCCATGGAAGCGCAGGTCAATTCTGTGTCCAGGACAGCTGTTTACCAGCCCCATCTGGTACGCAGGATGAGACCCTCCCTGCCCACAGACTGCCTCACCAGAGTGGGGCATGCTCTGGTTATCTCCCGCTTGGACTACTGCAATGCGCTCTACGTGGGGCTACCTTTGAAGGTGACCCGGAAACTGCAATTAATCCATAATGCGGCAGCTAGACTGGTGACTGGGAGCGGCCGCCAAGACCACATAACACCGGTTTTGAAAGACCTACACTGGCTCCCAGTACGTTTCCGAGCACAATTCAAAGTGTTGGTGCTGACCTTTCAAGCCCTAAACAGCCTCGGTCCAGTATACCTGAAGGAGCGTCTCCACCCCCATTGTTCTGCCGGACACTGAGGTCCAGCTCCGAGGGCCTTCTGGCAGTTCCCTCACTGTGAGAAGCCAAGTTACAGGAAACCAGGCATAGGGCCTTCTCGGTAGTGGCACCCGCCCTGTGGAACTCCCTCCCACCAGATGTCAAACAACAACTACCAGACTTTTAGACGACATCTGAAGGCAGCCCTGTTTAGGGAAGCTTTTAATGTTTGATGCATTACGGTATTTTAATATTTTGTTGGAAGCCGCCCAGAGTGGCTGGGGAAGCCCAGTCAGATGGGCGGGGTGTAAATAATAAATTATTATTATTATATTATATTATTATTATTTCAACCATGCCGAGCTCACCGTGTGGCTGTGGGGAAGAGACAAAGGGCAACAAATTTCCTAGGGAACCATGCAGAGGAGGAGCAGAACTGGAGAATAAAGAGAAAATGGGAGTCGGTGGAGCAGCTGGGAGGAGCCTTTCCTGTTTCCTGGAGATTTTGCGGTGACTCAGTGGAGGCCAGCAGAGCGCTAGGAAAGCTCTTCCAAATGGATTTTGCAACGCTAGCTGCAAAAAACCGGGGTGCTTTGCATGGCTCGGCTTCTGAATCCCGGGCAAATTTTTGAAACCGCCGCCACCTGCTCTACCCTGCAAATCCAGAGATTACGCATAATCCACCGGATAATCGGGTCAGGCAGATGTCCCGATGGAATTTGCAGCCATCATCCTTATTATATATTAAATTTGTACGTTGCCCGTCATCACAACGTAAAAATACAAAATGAGAACAGACGTCGCAGAAAACAAAAACAAACCAGCAACCCACCTCCTGGAAACCCAATTAAAAGGCCATAGGACTTATAATAAAGAAATGTTTTTGCCTGGTGCCTAAAGATGTATTATTATTTTATATTATATATTAAATTTGTTTACTGCCCTATACCCGTGGACCTCAGGGCAGTTCGCAACAGAAAATCACAATATAATGTATAATGAAGGCGCCTGGTGGGCCTACTTGGGGAGAGCATTCCATCAACAGGGAGCCACCACAGAAAAGGCCCTGTTCTTGTGTTGCCGCCCTCCAGACCTCTTACGGAAGAGGCATACGAGGAAGGGAGAGAGGGGAGCCCACCCGCCCGGGGCACTTCCAGGCTGCGGCAAATTTCATCACAGGCTGGCAAATTCAGGTGGCACAATTTTAGTCGGCTGGAAGAAAATCCTGCGAGCCCTTCTTGGGTTCAGAGGTGCCATTGTTTCTTTGCTGGAAGGGGGTTCAAAGAATTTAGGGCAGCTCCCATTCCTTCACAGGAGAGCCCCATAAACTTATTATGGGATAGCCCTATGGGAAGAGGGTGCAAGAGAGGTACTATGTTGCTCTTTCCACCTGCTTCCAAAGCCATACCCCCACCCTTTTTGTGGTGGTGGAGAGTCAATTAAAACCTTCAAGGAATGACCACAATGCAGGTTTTTTATGATGTAAAGAGGTGGAAAAAATTCACTGGAGGGACCATTTCCTCTTGCCATTGTTTACTGGGAAGGGAGGAAGCAGGAACGGGGAGGGTTCAAATGTGATGAGGGCAAAACCACAGGGAGGATTCCTTTTTTAAAAAAGGGAGAATTAGGGGGCAGGGAGCAAAAGGGCTTTCCATTTTTCCACAAAACAGAGAAGATAAATGAACTCAACTTCCTTTGAATATGCTGCTCTTGAAAAGGCAGGATGCAAACTTTTCAGACAGATTTTTGAGTTTTGAACAGTGCAAAATCATTCCCTGCGCTAGATTAAAAGAAAGATGCAAGCAGCGTCCATTGGAGGGTATGTTTTGTAGGGCAGCCATGGGCCTTCCCTGTGGGGCTGGACCAAGGCCCCAAACAAAATGCAAAGCCTTTCCGAAAGAAAACTGGAACCTCCCTCCCTGACATGCTACTTTTCTGCATGCGAGGATTTAAAATTTTTTTTTTATTTAAATGGAGGAAGAAGCCTTCAGTTCGTGTGATTCGGAAGTGCCGCAGTCCTGCCATGTCTGGTGGGAGTTGTAGTTCAACCACTTTGGGAGTTGCATTTTTTAAAAAGAAGGAATTGGAGCAGGTGTTTGAATCCCCACTGGGCCATCATTTGGGGCAACCAAAATTATCAAAGGGATGGAGGGGCTCCCCTAAGAACGAAAAGGTCGCAGAATTTGGGACTTTTCAGCTCAGAGAAAAGGCAGGTAAAAGAGATGGCATGATAAAAAATAATAAAAAATTATACATAGCGTGCAGAAAGCGGCTAGAGAAAAACAATTGTCCTGCTTTTGTAACGCTAGAACTCGTGGGCATCGCGTGAAGCTGAAAGTTTCATGACAGATAAAAGGACTTATTCACACGGCGTGGGGTTGAACTGTGGAACTCACTGCCACAAGAAGCAGCAACGGCCACCAACTTGGATAGCTTTAAAAGAAGAAAAGAGAAATTCATGGAGGAGAAGGCTAATACTTCCCCATGTGTATTCAAGGGCAGAAGCTCACATTCTTCCTTTGCCTCGCCCTCCTTTCCCTTCCCCTCTATCTATCTATCTATCTATCTATCTATCTATCTATCATCATCTATCTATCTATATTGTAAGCTCCTTGGGGCAAGTCCTCATTTCTCTTGCTCTATGGCAGGGCTGGAGGGACTCCTCTGTGATCTCCTCCCTGCTGCCATTTGGCACTTACAAATTTTGTACTCAAAATCTCGTGAGACATCGCTGTGTTTGGGAATCGAGAGCAGGCAGCTCTGGCTTAAGTGCATGAGAAGCGCATGAGGCCCACTGCAAATCAGGAGAAAGCTTGGAAAGATCTGCCTCTCCGGTGGCTCTGTAAAAGGCTATTTCCCTCGCTGAAGGAGCATTAAATGCAAGAAACGGAAGAGTGAAAAGCCTCCATAAATATTGGGTGGCAATTCCTGCAAAATATAGATGTGCTTGCGTGCTCAGTTACACAGCCACAATGATACATTTGCAAGGCAAAATGTGCTTTGACTGCGGATAGGCTGGGCCATGGCCATGTTTGGGAGCTTGAGAAAGTCCCGCCATCCTGAACCATGACTAAGGAGTTACTCATCCGGCTGGCTGGACTGCTTGCAAGTGGGACAGGTGCCATCTTTTGAGGCCTTGCAGGCAGCAAACACCTCAGCGTGCAAGAAAAGGCTACCATACTGTCCAGAGCTCTGCTACTGTTATCACATGACTTCATGATCATCCCAATATTTTTTTTGTAAATATCACTGCACCTAGAAAGCTAGCAAGTCAGGGAGGTTCTAGCTTTCTAGCGGCAGGGCTCCGAGTTACTGTTAACAGCTCAGTGAATAGATCAAAAATAAAACAAAAATAAAATCCCCTTGTCATATCCTCACACAGCACACAGGACTCGTTTGCTTTTCCTGCTCAGCCTCTCCTGCACCTGCCACAGCAGCCATTTTGTATTTGGCCACAGCCATTTTGTTGTGCCACATATAGGTCACAGCAGCCATTTTGCATTATGACACACCAGCCATTCCATGTTATGCCCCACATCTGCAGCAGCCCCACACCAGCCATTTTGCGACTGGCGCCCACAGCGCTTCTAATTCCAAACCGGTTCCAAAAAACCTGCCCCCCCCCCCTGTGACCAGGAAAGAACCTGGGATTTTCTGTGGCATCCTCCAGATGCCCTCCTGGTGCCATTTCGCATAACCCTGACCACGAAGGGGCTTTAAACACAAAAGGACACGTCCAGGAGCTTTGCATTGCATGGGTGAGCCTGCTCTGTGCGCCCCCCGGCCCTCGGGCTTGCTTGCCAAGTCAGCTCTCGCCCTGCAAGCCTTGGGAAGCCACTTGCTCCGGCCCTCGGCTCCTTCCCCAAGCCTTTTTTCAGCCCCCCGACGGCACAGGATCGCGGGCGCGCCCTCCATTCATTCCGCCTGCCGTGCGCGCCGGCGGCCCCTAGTGGCGGACACGTCCCTTTGCAGGGAGAGCTCCGACTCTCCCCCCCCTCCATCCTTCCGCCCCTCCCCGCGCTGCCAAGGACCACGCGGGACTCCTTTTGTGCACGTCCGAAACGTGCTGGGTATTAATAGCATCTGCCTGCTGGGCGGGAGGGGTCGGTGCCTGATAGCAGCAGGCGGGGAGGGCGAAGGGGTGTCGGTTGTCAGGAGAAAGGACCAGCTGGGCGGGGAGGGGGGAGATTTGCAAATCCTCCTCCGCCTCGCCCCCGCCCGCCCCGTCCTCTGGGCCAACATGCGCTTTAGCCTATATCCCTCCTGACCTGCTGCTGTTGCAGTTTCGGGGACGGGGCGGTGGGGGCCCGCAGGAGGTAAAGGGAAGCGGATCTTTGTACACCCCCCCGAGGGGGCGGGGATGCCCGCAGCAAAAGCTTCTTGCGAAACCCAAACGGGGCCGAGGCGAGCCTAGACGGGCCCGCCAGCTCTTTCCAGCTCGGTAAACCCAGCCAACCCCCCAAAAACCTGCATTTTACACGCGCACAGAAGCAACCTCCTGGCCTTTCCCCCCATCTACAACAAAAACTAAAGGGGTGTATTTAAAAGCGGTATAATTCCGCGGCTAGATCAGCCGTCGATCCCAGCACTTTCTCACCCAAAGTGGGCAACAAAGGTGCCCTCGAATACCGTCCCCCTCAAAAATCAAGGCAGCGAGGCCTCTTATTCAGACGGGTAGACTGCCTCGGTCCCCGGAGGGTTCACTGAGCCGTCGTGGCTAGTAGCCTCGACCTCTACCGGCGACTGTGTCCCCCTGGCGCGCCCGTGTCGAGCCGTCTTGAGCCGGTGCCCCAGTTCTGGAAGGGAACCGTGTCCCCATTTCAAACGGGCGCCCTTGGGTGATGGTGGTGTGCGGAAAAGGCGCTCTCCCGGCCGCGGCCGCTCTTTGCTCCAGGTGACCCCGAGTTGTCCTTTCCTCGCTGCTGCTGCTACACGTGTGTGTGTGTGTTTTTGTGCGCGTGTGTCCTTGCGCTGTGCGCCCCGATCTGCTGCTCCCCCCGCAACCCAACCCACCGCATCAGGCAGCGCTTGGTGGAAATAGACGGGGGGGAGAGAGAGAGAAGGGAGGGGGGTCAGATTTAAAACACGGAGGACGCTGGAAACTAAGAGAAGGCAGCACGAGAGAGGAAGGGAGACGAACGAGGAGGATTTGGGGGGAATGGACGGGAGGGGGAGAGAACGAGGCCCGGTCTCCGAGAAGACTGCGGGGAGCCCGGACCCGCCGACGCCGTCGAGGCGGGTTGGGGAAGGGGCCCATCGGGCGGTCCTGAACAGCGCCCCAGAGGAGAGAAAGGGGGACGGGACGGCTTCCGGGCGCCCCTCGATCCTTCCTCGCGGGAAATCCGACGGCCCTTCGCTGCAGAAAGTCCGGTTTGCGTAAGGTGGGGAGACGGACGCGCGAAGGAAGCCATCTTGCCTCGCCCAGGGCTGCCTCGGAAGGATCTCGGGGGTCTCCTTTGCTCGCTAGAGGAGTCTCGGGGGCGCGAAGTGGTGGTCGCTTTCTGGGCTGGTGGGGGTTGGATGCAGGGGCCACCATTAGATGCCTTCTCGGGGGGGGGGGGGGGGCAAAAAGCCAGAGGTTTGTGTGCTGGGAAAAGCCAGAGCAGCGCGTCTCCTTTTATTTTCCTGCCCAGGCAAATGCGCCATGGCGAGGTCGCCTTTGCGTCTTGAGAATCCTTTATATATATGCGCGTCTTTTTAGAAACGAAGGAGTCGAGGGGTTGTTCTTGTTCCGCAGGTAAGTATGCGTCCGATTTATTGTCTCTTCGCCTTCCTCCCCCGCCCCTCCAAATACGGTTCTCTGCACTCCGACCTGTTTTTCCATCCCTCATATTCGTCCCGCCACCCGCACCTCCCGATTATACACCACCAACAATGTCTTATTATTTAACAAGCTCTCCTTTGGGTATCGGCCGTGCTGCTAAAACGCCACGTCTAGCTGCAATTTTCACTGTGCACGGACAAACCACGCCGCCTCCCTCGCTGACTCGCATCTTTTTTAATTCTATGCTGAGGATTGGTTCCATTCTACAGATGAGCAACTGAGGATGACTGGCTAGCTTTCTGCCAAAGAGGGGGCTTGTGGGCTTGAAGGGAGTTTTCCTAAAATTGCCCCCTCCATTTCCCGTCTGTTCTTGTTTCCCAACATCCCTTCCATGGCAATGTTAATAAAAAATGCGCGTTGCATTAGCTTCCGTGGCCCCACGACTGCGTTATTATTTCCATTCATTGATGCCATGACTGGCGCTCTGCAGGTTAACTTGAAGCAAGACCCCGGATCATCTGCCCCGAGGACCTTACAATCTGAACAATCGCCATGAAAGAGGAGTGTAAAAAGACGGGGTGATTTGGGGGGGGGTCTGCTTTTAGCGCCTTTGCACCTTTTAGCTTGTGGCGGCTACAAGGTGCAAAGAAGGAGCTGTTCATTTTTGGGGTGCCGGCTTTGGATGTGGGGAGCCAGGCGTTGAACCTCTGCCCGGGCAACCGCGGCGCGCTCCCCGGGCAAAGCTGCGCCCTCGCCATTTCTGCTGGTTTAACGATGCTGGAAGAAGCGGGCGGGGTAAACGTCGAGCAAAGAGCAGCATTGTTTTCGGGTGGCGAAGCCACGAGGCTTGCTAAGCGCATTGTCGGATGATCGGGTTCCCAAGAGTCCCATTTTTAGCCCGGAATGCGGCATCGTGAGAGCGCAGCATAGCGAGCAGAAGAGGAACCATTTTGAAACCAAATGTTCCCTTTTCGTTGTTGTTGCTTAGCGTTGATTTTACATATGGGGGGCTTCACAGCGAGGGAAAGAGGAAGCAGGCCGGTTTTCAGTCGCGAAAACAGCCCTCCGGATACATCCCGGGTCAAAACGCAGGGGTGGGTTCAGACGCGCTTAGAGCAGCGCGCCATGGGAAGCCTCTCCAAATAACCAGGGATTGCAGAGGCTCTCCTGCAATTGTGGCTTTTTAAGTCTGGGTTCACCCCCAGAATACTCCATTTTTTAGACTGGTCTCGGAAACGTGCTTAGGAAGCCCCATGGAAGCCGACGAGATTTACTTCGGCGCAAGCCCGTTTACCTTTGCGCTGGTTTTATTTGGAATGTGTCGCTTTGGAAAGGAAGTGCTTTAAAACCGAGCTTTTACAAGTTGTTATTCCCATGCAAAAAGAGGACCTATTTGAGCTTCTGGAAAAGACAGAAAGCGGGTCGTGCGTAACACTCCCAGCTGCGCATTTGCGCATTCTTCCAAAGGTTTCAGCTGTCCCCTGTAGCGCGAAGGGGCTGCGACCGCTGGGTGCACACTTATTAAAACCAAATTAATGTCCTTTGTTTTCATTCGTGTTCTGCTTCCGTTGCCAAACCAAGCTGGCTTTCAGCACAGGGTGCGCGCACCCCTAAAAAGGACCCTGGGAAGCGTAGTTCGCGCCGCGCAACAACTCCCAGCGCCCTGGGCGCACAATAGAGATCCCAGGATTCTTCGATGCGGGAGGGGACGTGCTTTGAGTGTCGGGGGTGCAAACAGCTTGAACAGGAGTTAGTAAGTGGGGAGCTCCCCCCCCCCACTTTATCCCTTCTCCCACCACAACAGCCACCCCAGCAAGGAACTTGGAGTCGCACCCCGGCCCGTGGGGTGGGGCGTGGCGGGGTTATTTTCCAGCAGCGGAGGCTCAGCCTGGCTGCCTTCTGCAAGGAAACAAAAGAGGCACGTATGGCGTAATGGAAAAATACATGGTGGGGGGGGGGTGGAGAGAGGGTTGTACCATCGCGGCTCGACGGGAGGGAGGGAAGGGAGAGGCTGGCCGAGCGCCTGCCGTCCAAGTTTCGAGGGGGAGGCCCGGCGAGGAATGCGCTCCTCTCTCTCCCTCCTCCCGCAGCTCAGCCCCCGGCAAGCGGCGTTCACAGCTGCGCTGGGAGGCGCGGGCACGAATAAAGAGGTTCGGGGGCGGAGGTTGCAGCTGCTTGCTGCTTCATGGAGGAATCCACACGCTGGTTGTACGGAGGGAAGATGCGCAGAGGGAGATATGGAGCTAGCAATCCCCACCGCACGTTAGGATTTACGGGATCGGGGCAGGCAAGCAAGCACCCCAGAAAGTGGGATCTAGATTTTCAGGCGCTGCTGGGGTGGCCCTGGTGGTTTGTAGAGGCTCCGCTCTCCAATCCTGCCACCTCGGTTGTCCCATCTGTAAAATGGGACCAAAAGAGAAGGCAACTTCACAGAGCTCTGGTGAGAAAGTGGGCATCTTGGGAAAGGGAGGGGCAGGAAGCCTCCCCTCTTTTTTTTTAATGGCCACGGGGTGGTAGATAATATGAATCATTGGGGGGAGGGGTTGCTGTTGAGAGTCTTTCCTTCACGGGTTATTTCTGCACTGTTCAACGCAAGAGGTCCTTCCTGCTGGAGCCTCCTCAAGCTCACAATCCCCTCCCCCCCCCCCCCATGAAAAAGAAAACCGCAACTGCCAAGAGATAGTTGGCCAACTGTGAACACAACACACATGGCAGCTCAGTGGAACCTCTTTGTCCAGAGGCAGTCTACCGGCTTCAGCGGGGGGTGCCCATCCAAGTTCCCTGCTAGCGCTCTTCTCAGAGGTATCCGTCCGCTGTTACAAACAGGACATGGGACCAGGGGGACCCCTGAGCTAGCCCAGCTGAGCTATGGGGAGGGGGAGAGTGCATTACCCCACACGTGACTGGAGGCACTTGTAATGCACACAGATGTTGGCAACAAATGACAGGTGTGGGCGGGAGCACTTTCGGGGAGAGGCGGGGGAGGAAAATTTGGCTGAGACCAGAAGGGATATGGAAATCTACGCGGGTGACTCACCTGCTCAACCTGGAAAATACTACAGCAGCAGGAAGGAGGGAGTGGTTCCCATTGCGCTTGGCTGCACTTCAGATTTCCCCTAGCTGGAACTCTTTGCATTGTGTGTGTGTGTGTGTGTGTGTGTGCATGCATGCTTGCGGGTTTCAGTGCACAAAGCTTTAAAAATAACCAGAAGCTCACCAACTCAGGTGGTTTAACTTTGGCATTACCTGCTTAGAAAAGAAACTTTATTATTATTATTATTTGATTGATTAAATTTATATGCCATCCTATCCTCGCAGGTATCATGGCAGTATAGAGAATAAAATCAAAATATAAAACCACAAAATCCATAATCAAAATGAAAACGACAGCAACCCAATAACACCCCAATTTTATTTTATTTTAAGGGCATTAGGAGTTAGGGCTAGATGAGTCGGGGGGTATTTTGGGGGGTGGGTAAGGAGTACAAAAGAGGGACGCGGGTGGCGCTGTGGATTAAACCACAGTGCCTAGGACTTGCTGATCAGAAGGTCGGCGGTTCGGATCCCTGCAACGGGGTGAGCTCCCATTGCTCGGTCCCAGCTCCTGCCAACCTAGCAGTTCGAAAGCACAAAGTGCAAGTAGATAAATAGGTACCGCTCTGGTGGGAAGGTAAATGGTGTTTCCATGCACTGCTCTGGTTCGCCAGAAGTGGCTTAGTCATGCTGGCCACATGACCTAGAAGCTGTATGCCGGCTCCCTTGGCCAATAAAGCGAGATAATAATAATAATAATAATAATAATTTATTATTTATACCCCGCCCATCTGGCTGGGCCTCCCCAGCCACTCTGGGCGGCTTCCATAAAAACCACAAATACAGTAAAATATCACACGTTAAAAACTTCCCTGAACAGGGCTGCCTTAAGATGTCTTCTGAATGTCAGGTAGTTGGTTATCGTTTTGACATCTGCTGGAAGGGCGTTCCACAGGGCGGGCGCCACTACCGAGAAGGCCCTCTGCCTGGTTCCCTGTAGCTTTGCTTCTCGCAATGAGGGAACCGCCAGAAGGCCCTCGGCGCTGGACCTCAGCGTCCGGGCAGAATGATGGGGGTGGAGACGCTCCTTCAGGTATACTGGACCGAGGCCGTTTAGGGCTTTAAAGGTCAGCACCAACACTTTGAATTGTGCTCGGAAATGTACTGGGAGCCAATGTAGGTCCTTCAAGACCGGTGTTATATGGTCTCGGCGGCCGCCCCCAGTCACCAGTCTAGCCGCCGCATTCTGGATTAGTTGTAGTTTCCGAGTCACCTTCAAAGGTAGCCCCACGTAGAGCGCATTGCAGTAGTCCAAGCGGGAGATAACCAGAGCATGTACCACTCTGGTGAGACAGTCTGCAGGCAGATAGGGTCTCAGCCTGCGTACCAGATGGAGCTGGTAAACAGCTGCCCTGGACACAGAACTGACCTGCACCTCCATGGACAGCTGCGAGTCCAAAATGACTCCCAGGCTGCGCACCTGGTCCTTCAGGGGCACAGTTACCCCATTCAGGACCAGGGAATCCTCCACACCTGCCCGCGTCCTGTCCCCCAAAAACAGTACTTCTGTCTTGTCAGGATTCAACCTCAATCTGTTAGCCGCCATCCAACCTCCAACCGCCTCCAGGCACTCACACAGGAGATGAGCGCCGCAACCCCAGAGTCGGTCATGACTGAACCTAACAGTCAGGGCTCCCTTTACCTTTAAGGAGTACAAAACCAGGAAGGGTGTTTTTTAGTCTCTCTGTCTTTCTCCACCCTCTTTTCAAATGATTTGGGGTGGGCAGAGATTGGGAGCAAGGCAAGGGCGGAGAGGGAGCCTGGGCCGAAAGCCCCCAGTGGAAACCATAGGTGGGGGGGGGGAGAACAGAGGGTGCCCCCCTTATTCCTGGGGAACAGCCCTTGCAGCATCTTTCCTGGGCATCTCCAGGTAGGGCTGCGAATCCACCTGCGGAATCCTGGAGATCCACTGCCAGTCAGAATAGACAAAATGGGGACCTAGATGGACCCAGGGGTCGATGTTACTTAGCGGGCAGAGAAAAGAGCCTGGGACAAATCATGGGGTAATGTTGGCATCAGCAGGACAAATTCTCTGCTACCCTTCCCTATCTCGCTTCCTCCTTTCTCTCGCCGGCTTAAATTTAGATTGTAAGCTCCTCCGGGCGGGGACCTTTCTGTTTCCCTTTTGCTCACAACGCTCCGCAGGCGCCGGTGAGATGAAACCCAGCGTTTCCCCAAAGCCCGTGAGGCAGGGGGAGGCCTTCCGCTTGTGGGGCTGATACAAATATCCTCTCTGTAAGGCGCTCGGGGTTAAGCGGAGACAGAAGGAGCTGGCGCCACAATATGCCAAAAAGACGAAATGATGCGCTTGTTGTGCACTGACGGTGCAAAACGGCCGGGGAAGTCGGATTGGGGTTAGAGGTTCTCTCCCCCCTCTACTGAAGCCTTGCAGGGGCTTCCCCCCCCTCCCCTGTCCTCTTGACGGCTGGAGCCGTGGGGAAAGGTCAGTTTCCCTGACCTCCAGGCCGCAAGCCGATCCTGCAGCAACGCCACTGGCCAGACAAAATTGGCCACAAGGGACGCTCTGTGACCTGCGGCGTCCGAAGCCTGTGGGAAGGAAGCAGTTTTATCTGGACATAAATGGGCTGCTAAATCAAATGCCTGCTGCCTCTGCTGCGGGCAGACTACGTATCCCAGCATGCTGCGCTTCCCCGTGAGTCATATGGCAGACCATTTTGAGATGGCCCAGATGGTTTCCATTTCATGCGCTCTGACCATAGCAATTGCCTGTGACAGAAGGCCGGCATGTTTTTTGTCCTTTCGAGTTGAAGCCCATCCCTGCATGGCTACATTCCTTTTGAGCTCCTGGTGCCTTGGAGAGAGAAGCTTTTTAACGTTTAATTTTGTTTTTGTTTTAAATTTTTTAATTCATTTTTCTTTTTCATTCATTACATACATCTCAAATTCTTAACATTTACTATATATTCTTCCCTCCCTCCCTTCCAAGGCTTCCCCCAACTTGCGTTTCCGGTTTGTTTTATATTTTCACCCGCTTTGCTATCTCTCAACAGAAAAATATACTAATAACATCAAACCTTAAAAACATAAAAATAAAATTAAATACATCTTATTTCACTATCTTCCAAACATTTTCTGATGCAAATAATGTGAATGTTTATTTAAATCCTGCCATCAAGTCTATCGCCTTTCTTTGTTTCTGCAAATATAATATGAGTGGTCCCCAATCTTTTTCAAAGTCTCTGTTGTCTTTTTCTCTTAGTCTGTCATTTTTGCCAATTCTGCATAGTTCATCAACTTCTCTTGCCATTGTTCTTTAGTTGGTATTTAGTCCTCCAATTTTGTGCAATCAACATTCTTGCTGCTGTAGTGGCATAAGTAAATAAAGTCCTCATTTCTTTTGGTATGTCTTGACCGAAAATACCTAATAAAAAGGCTTCTGGTTTTTTTTACAAAAGTTATTTTTAACATTGTCTTCAATTCATTTCAATTCAATTTAACGTCTAATGTTTTATCATGTTTTATATACAGTATATATTTTTATATGTTGGAAGCTGCCCAGAGTGGCTGGGGCAACCCAGTCAGATGGAAAAGGTGCAAATTATTATTATTATTATTATTATTATTATTAGAGAGCCGACACAGTTATCACTGCGGCTTCATGAATTCCTTGGTTGCAGATCTTCGTGGCAAACCAGTCTGTGTTTGCTGTCTCCCTTGTTTTTTAATCTCAGCTTCCTCCCCTTTTAAAATATAATAATTTTCCCCTCTTAAAATATACCCAAGGCTTGGCAGAATTTGGAGTTTGCCGGCAAAAGGCAGCTGACCCAATTGCCCTTCCTGCTGGACCAAAGATGCAATCTGGGCTTTTCGCGGAACGTTCTGTCCCTCTTGGAAAACTTGCCCTCTCCTGCCTCAGCCCCCCCAATCCTGTCCAGCAAATGCTGTCATTTGACCTACTTTGCGTCTCCCTTCTCATGGTTCCTCGCTTGACGTGAAAGAGGCAGCGTGACCCATTGGAGGAGGGCTGCCCCCCAGCTTGCTTGCGGGGGAATGTGGCCTTAGAACTTATTTGTGGCTTTCAAGAATTGTTCTCCAGTTTGGATCCCAAGTCGATGAGCAGCGGCTTTGGAAATATCTGACACACAAACTTGTGTTGATTTTACCCCATGTTGACTCACCGTTGGCTTACTTATGGGTTCTTTGGTTTGGAGAAGGGGCTGAAAAGCCCCTCTCCCCGCTCCCAGAACTACAAGCCCCAGGATTCCTGGGAAGTCGGGAGGAGTGTCCACCCCCTCACAGTGCAGTAACAGAATCACAGAACTGTAGGTTTAGAAGGGACCCTGGGGGGTCATCCATTCCAACCCCCTTCAAGGCAGTCCTAAACATCTGCTCCAGTGGTACCGCTTCCTGGGGGGGATTACTTGGGGGGCTCTTAAGAAGCAGGGGGGCATTAGGTGCAAATGATTCTCAGACTTTGAAAAATGGGATCACGTTCATCAGGTGCACTGACTGGATTGAATTAAATTGTTTTAGATGGGTTTCGAATAAGGAAGAACTTTCTGACCCTAAGAGTTGTTTGTCAGTGGACTCCTTCAGAAGGTGCTGGACTTCCTTGGAGGTTTCTAATGCAGAGGTTGGAGGGCCCTCTGCCATAAAATCATAGAGGGGATCCCAAAGGCCATCTAGTCCAACCCCCTGCAATGCAGGAATCTCAGCTGAAGCATCCATGACAGATGGTCACCGAACTTATGCTTAAAAAGCTCCAAGGAAGGAGAACCCACAACCTCCCGAGGGAGACCATTCCACTTCCAAACAGCTCTTCCTTTTCAAAAAGTCCTTCCTGATGTTGAGTCGGAACCTCCTTTCTTGTGACTTGAAGCCATGGGTTCGAGTCCTACCCTCCAGAGCAGGAAGACAAGCTTGTTCCCATGGGGCAGCCGACCTCAGATATTTGAAGGTGGCTATCCTATCATAAAGGACGCGGGTGGCGCTGTGGGTAAAACCTCAGTGCCTAGGACTTGCCGATCGTATGGTCAGCGGTTCGAATCCCCGCGGCGGGGTGAGCTCCCGTCTTTCGGTCCCAGCTCCTGCCCACCTAGCAGTTCGAAAGCACCCCCAGTGCAAGTAGATAAATAGGTACCACTTTATAGCAGGAAGGTAAACGGCGTTTCCGTGTGCTGCGCTGGTGCTGGCTCGCCAGAGCAGCTTCGTCACGCTGGCCACGTGACCCGGAAGTGTCTCCGGACAGCGCTGGCCCCCGGCCTCTTAAGTGAGATGGGCGCACAACCCTAGAGTCGGACACGACTGGCCCGTACGGGCAGGGGTACCTTTATCCTATCATAAAGGGACGAGGGTGGTGCTGTGGTCTAAACCACAGAGCCTAGGGCTTGCCGATCAGAAGGTCGGCGGTTCGAATCCCCGAAACGGGGTGAGCTCCCGTTGTTTGGTCCCTGCTCCTGCCAACCTAGCAGTTCGAAAGCACATCAAAGTGCAAGTAGATAAATAGGTACCGCTCCAGTGGGAAGGTAAACGGTGTTTCCATGCGCTGCTCTGGTTTGCCAGAAGCGGCTTAGTCATGCTGGCCACATGACCCAGAAGCTGTACGCCAGCTCCCTCGGCCTATAGAGCGAGTATAGAAGCCCTTGGCTGGACCCAGCTTCTTGCGTCAAGAGCTGCTCTGGTGACAGCTGTGCCCAGGCCCTTGAAGACCTCGGGTGTGTGGCATCTGGCCGGTTCTTTGGGCGGGGGCCTTTGGCAAAGAACACCCTCCGTAATACACCAAGGCATAAGCTTGTGTCTATTTATACGCTGCAAAGTAATTGCTGGTGCTTTCCAGTCCTTAATCCGCCTTGTGCAACTGGCTTCCTCCCTGCCGAGAGAGAGAGGGGGAGAGCGGCTGCGTGTTCCCCGTCACACACTTTTGTCCTGCGTGTGCAGCCGACGGGGCTTGGGACACGTCGTCCCGGGAGAGATCTCTAGAACCGTCCCATTTATGGCGTGGCTTTGGAGTTAAACCCGGGCTGGCAAGATACGCCCCGACTGGAAATCCAGGGATTCCCCAGAAAGGAGCAGGCCGTTCCGCATTCCTTAAAAGTGGGACGCTCTGTTCTGCAGGAGTTTCCCTCGGATGTCCCTAAAATATCAGAAACTCTGTCTGTGGAAACTCAGAGCTGCCGCAGTTTTGCAGAACGGCATCCCTGTAAAGGGATCTTCGTCCCAACAAGCTTTCCCACTGCCTTGGGTGTTTTATTCTGTATTTATCCCTGGTTTTTGGCACTATTTGTAGTCATTTTTATAGACATCGTCTTGATTCATACGCCTGCAGAAGGCAATGAATAAAACTAAATGAAAAAGCAAGGGGAGTCCAACATATTAGCTACATATGAACGAATTGCACGTTGACGCAAATTAAGAATGGATAAATATGAAAAAATCTGGAATGAATATTTAAGCAATAAGGCAGATAGTGGGGGGGGGAGGAGAGAGAGGTGGGAAAATATTGTTAAAAAGATGCAGTCAGTGCATTTAAATCTGAATTGTCAAATTGTTATTGTTATTATGGTTTTTGTTGTAGTGTCTTTTGCGGTGGTTGTTTGCATAAAAAAAAAGATTAAATAAATTTTGAAAAGCAAGGGGAGTCCAAGCTTCATTCATTCCAAATCCTAAAAATTGGAGAGTTGGAAGGGGCCCCCAAAGCTCATCTAGTTCAGCCCCGCTGCAAGGCAGGGGTTGGACACTTCTGATGGTCTGTTGACCTCAGCTGTCATGCTGCTTACCAGAGCTGGGCAGAGAGGGAAGGGGGTTGTGTGTATAGAGACGCAGGTTTAACACAAGACGAGGGTCAAGCTTTCAATTTATGTGTCACACTAAATGCTCTGATTCGCCTCCCAGCTGCTATAGGGAAGAACCTGAGAACATAAGAAGAGGCGGCTGGATTGGGGCAATGGCCCCATCTCGCATGGAATCCTGTTCCCGCAATGGCCAACCAGGTGCCCATGTAATAAATGGAAATCTGCCCTTATTCCCTTATGGGGGACACAAGAGCCCTTATAGAGTCCTTTGCAGGTTCTCCATCAGTCAGAGAAAAATAACAGAGGCCAGCCAGAGAATACTGAGAAGCAAAGTAGCTTGTAAGCCTGATCTTTATAGATCTGTTGCAACAGGGTGCTCCCCTCACATGCAGGAAAGGAGGAGGACCCCAGAACCCAGGTGTGCCTGTCCTTATATAGACATTTTAAATTGCCTTCCCCGGAGCTCAAGACCACCCCTCCATACATCATACATCACAGAAGGGGTGTAGCTCAAGACCAGCCCCCAGATACATCATACCGACATCACAGAAAAGGCGGTCTGCAGCAGAAATCTGAGTGCGTCGTTTATCTCGTCTGGCAGGTTACCTGTTAATGCTCACTTGAGTGGATACCCCAGGGAGCCTGGCCAGTCTTTCGTAATGATAAATACTTAGTTCCTGAGCTAGGTCACAGGCTCACCCTATTCATACACAGACAGACATACCCTTAAGACAGGATCTGTGAAGGAAAAGACAATGGGGAGGCTTTTCCATTCTCCTTTGACCTTGCAGAGAAAACATTTGGTTACAGTTTGGGAGTCAAAAATGGTTTCAGGTCGGTCTTCCTGTGCTGATCTATGTACATGCTTGGTTGGTACATTTATGAACATTTATTATATATCTAAGACTTTAAAATTCTTATCACGGGGTGAAGAAACTACCTTAGGCGAAGATGCGCGCTGAAGCAGCCTTATTGGGGGCGCAGGGGGTGTCTCAAAAATGGCGTTTCTGGAGGCTGGCTGGCTCCTGGCATCCGCTTCAGGGAACCCAGCAACCTTTGAATCGGTGAAGGGGAAACATTGATGCAGCACCCCAGGAAGCTTGGTTCAGATTCTGAAGGCAGTGTGAGAGTGAGCCAGTTGGAACTGCAACAGAAAATTGCAGTGCCGAGCCAAACATCTTTCTGTAGGCTCCGTTCCCTTTCCCCACCCCTCTCTCCGCCCCTGCGAGGGTCAGGCGGCATCCTGGGGCCACGGGGCATGCCTTCTTTTGCACTTCTGCAAACCTCTGGGTTTCGGGGTTGGGCTAGATGACCCTTGGTGTCCCTTCCAACTCTACAGTTCTGTGGTTCTACGATTGCCCTCTGGGTAGTGAGTGCTGCCGTTTTGTGCCCAAAAGCAGCATGCGGAAGAAGCCAAGCAGCAACGAGAGTCTCCCTCCCTCCCTCTCTCTTGGGCGGGGAAGGGCCGATGGAACTCCTCGCCCCAGGACGATGGCAGCTGCTTAGCATCCCCTCCAACCAGTGCAGCATCTTAATGTAGTGATTTTCCCCTCTGCATCCCTTTCATAACTCTATTTTTATAAATCATTTGTCCATCCATAGTTCCAATTGACAAGTTTTCTGTCAATCCTACCAATGTACGTAACTCTTTACAATAGCTTTTCAACTAAATTGTAAACTTCCCCCATTCTTTATTAAAGAGGTCCTCTTCCTGGTGTCTAATTCTGCCTGTAAGCTTTGCCATCTCGACGTCGTTCATCAGTTTTGTCTGCCCCTCTTCTTTGGTGGGAGTTGTAGACCCTTAGGATCATCTAGTCCAACCCCCTGCAAAACACAGCCAGTGGCAGCTAAAGCAGCATGGCTCCATCAGTGCCGGGTTTCTGTATAAGCTAAACCAAAATCCCTTATTTTGGCTGCTGATCCCTTCTTTTCGAGGCTGCTGGTCCCTTATTTTCAAATCGGTAACTTGAAAGCTATGATTGGGGTGCAATGCCCAAATACTCTGTGCATTCAGCCTGGACAGCCAATGAAATCCAGACTCCCATTTATTTGTCAAAACAGGATGTTTATTTAGCACTGCAATCGTACTGCAGTTTGCATGCAGAAGGTTTCAGGTTCAATCCCCAACCTTTCCACCCTAGAACGCTGCTGCCAGCCAGTGTAGGCTCTATGGGCCAGTGGGTATTCCCACCCATATTCCCCTCCCTACCTGCATGGCACTGCACCCTGCAGGCGATGGTGAAACTTGGCTGCCTGATCTTTGGGTGCTCCCTCCAAGCAAGAGGGGCAGGGAAGGGGTTTTCCCAAGCGGGAACTGGCGGAGGATTGCCATAAAAGGTCCTGGTAGAGGCGAAGGGGCGGAGACAAAGATGGCAGTGGGCGGGGCCTGGAGGGGAGTCCCTAAAACGGGCAGGCCTTCAAAGCAGCACAAAGGGGGAGAAGCCTCTTGTCTGCAAGGAGGGAAGAGAGGGGCAGAGAGGGAGAAACCACCTTCCAGGACCACCAAAGCAGCATTCCCCAACCCGGTGCCCCCTTAATGTTTTGCACTATGGTTTCCATTTACAACTTTTATGTGTTTTGCAAACCTCCAGTGACTCAACGTGCGATTCTCCTTCTGCCTGACATATTTCCTTTTCCAAAACAGATTATTTGTGTTGTCGATACCGACGGCTTTTGATCTGATGTAAATCCCGACCCAGGGCTCCCTATTTATTTCCTAACACCGAGGGTCAAGAAGATGATGTAAACGACCTCTGAACACTGCCCTGGTTACAGTTATGGTTTTATATTTTCCTTGGCTTGGACGTCTTACTGGCTTCCCACTCTGGGATTAATAATAAGTAATAAACATGCATATGTTAAAATGCATTGGGCGGTTGTTTTTTTAAACAAACCCTTTTGCATAAATTCCAAACTCTGTGTGGGAACAGGCTACATGCACTCCTTGGAGGGAGGGTTAGAGGGGAGGGCACTCTGCATATGCTCAGAGACACTGTTAAATGCCTTGCTGCACACCATGCTCCGTTGCAGGGTTCAAACCTTGAAGCAAAGAGTCTTTGCAGCAGCTTCCCCCCCTCGCTCCACTTCTCCTCCCATGGAGAGCAGGCCCCCTTGGGGAGGAGGGGGAGGATCAGTGCTGGGGGGCTGCCCCCTCGCTCCTTTGTGCAGCCCCCAGAGAGCTCCGGCTGGAAAACAAAAGGTGCTTTTGTGGGGCGTTTTACGGCCCAGCTGGTGACATTTTACCACCTCGGCTTTCACCCCAGATTCAAAGGACACAGATGCACTTTAAATCTGGAGGAGGGATTGGCGGGGGGGGGGGGGCAAAGCCATTTAGCAGGAAGGCCCAGGGGTCTTTGATGGCTGGCGTAAATCTAGCCCCTTTGCCCTGGTCCCCTTCCTTCTGTACCTCTGGGGTATCTTGGTGCCTGGCCCCCTCCTCCATATCCAACCCCCCCAAATGCCTCTTTCCAGATTATTGGATTCTTCGCCTGCCAACCAGATGCTACAACAAAGCC
Organism: Podarcis siculus; assembly: GCA_034642415.1. Classification (NCBI taxonomy): domain Eukaryota; kingdom Metazoa; phylum Chordata; class Lepidosauria; order Squamata; family Lacertidae; genus Podarcis; species Podarcis siculus. The sequence continues at coordinate 28,297 of JAXCMG010015921.1, read as the reverse complement.
GCTTCTCTTATTTATTTTTCTCCAAGGAGCTGGTCGTCTTTCGCATTCAGAACCACGTCCAGATTTTCGGGGTGTCCTGGTTTTTTTTTACTTTTTGAAATACGGCAACCCTAGGTTCGGATAATAAAGGGTGCCTTTGCCCAAGGTCACCCAGTGGGCATCATTCCTCCCCAAATTGGGCATCTGAAAGACGCCTCTCCAGTACAAATCCAACACATGTGTCCAGTGTAGTCATGCATCCTTTATGCACCACCTCCGGCCAGAGAGTATTGCCACTTTGCACATGCTCAGATCATTGCTTCTTGGCGCCTGTCTAAACGGCACTTTCCTTTTGAAAAAGGAAAACACCTTGGGACGGGCGCCCTCTGCATATGCTCAGAAGCACCAGCGTGCCGTGTTTTGTCAGAGGAAAAGCTGGCAGCTCTGCGGGGTTCTTCCTGCGCATAAAGAAACATGCAGCATTTACTCATGCATTGTGGGAGGTCCGGCCGTCATTCCCCAAAGAACCACATCTATTGTGTGGTCATTGATGTGTTCCATCGCTGGGAAAATGTGTCTCTGCATCCCATAATCTCCCAGACATGGGCCATGAGATGGCGCGACCTATTGGTTAGCGCTTGTGATGTCCTTCGTGATAAACCAACCCCCCAAAGCCTGTTGTTGTTTTTCAATATACTTTTTTTAAAAAGTTTATAAATATATTTTTAAAAATATCATTTACCACTCCAGCACAGATGTTGGCTAGAATATTACTCACTTTAAAGAAGACTTGGAAGCTCACATCTGTCTGTAAACACACATTGGTCCCCAAGCCAAACTATGACTCACGGCGCAGAGGCGACACTCGAACCCAGCTCTCCCGCATGGATCAAAGCCCATCCTTTTATCCAGTAGATCAAAAGCTGGTCACATCCCTTCTATGGGGTGCAAATGATTCATCTCTCTTCCCCTGGAGACCTGGGCGTGCTGGCACTGGGCGCCCCCTGGTGGCTATGGATGGTGGCGCCCGTCTGCTGAAGCATCCTGCTCTAACCGAAGGCTTGCGCCGTTGGCTTGCGATAAATGGAGCGGGATCGCCATCTGCTGGTCAATGTAGAAATCACACGGGCTGCCTTTCCCCAGCTCTCGCAACCAGTGGGGTTTGGTGTTTTATTTTTTGGCAAGAAGAAATGAGCTTTTCGTGTCGTTTTGGTGCCTCTGAATGGGAAGAGAGAGCGATTGCCAATCCCCACTCTGGGAACTGTTGCTCTGTGAGGGGAATAGGGGGTCTCTGAACTCTCAGCACCCTTAGCAAACTAGAGTTCCCGGGGCTGGAGGGATACTGTGACTATTCAAAGGAGCCCAATGCCCTGCTTGAAATGTATAGTGCGCCCCTGTCTGGCTACGATCCTAAGCACACTTCCTTGAGAGGCAGTGTGGCGCAGTGGTTAGAGTGTCGGACCTGGGTTCAAATCCCCACTCAGCCGCATGAAACTCACCAGGTGACCTTGGACGGAGAATCATGTAAGCCGACTCAAGCTCCTTGGAGAAAGAGGTGGAATATAAATGAACCCCCAAAATTGGAATCCCCTCCAGACAGATGCCAAAGTGTTGCACTTGTTTTGTACCACCCCCCCCCCCCCGCTGAGTAATTGATATACCCTGTAATTGATATACCATGAATAACCATCGTTTAGAGGTCCTGGGCCCTAAGGAGGTCAGACGATCCTCCACCAGGGCCAGGGCCTTTTCAGTGGTGGCTCCGACCTGCTGGAATGCTCTGTCCCATGAGACCAGGGCCCTTCAGGATTTAACCTCCTTCCGTCGGGCCTGTAAGACAGAGCTATTTCACCGGGCCTTTAATTTGAATTCAGCTTGATCTTTTATTTCCCTTCCCTTCCCTCCCCCTCCCCTTTTATGAAGATCACCCACTCTGAGACCCCACAGCTAATTCTCCCCTGGCCTCCTCGCTGGCCCAAGTAGGACCAATTCAGCCAGCTAGCCCTGAGGATTATCTAATGCTTATTTCCCCTAAATTGATTTTTTTATTTTTATTGTTATTCATGTTTTTGAACCAGGAAGGGCAGGGTATAAATAAAATTTTATTTTTATTTTTATTTTTATTATACCAGGGGCCCCAGGCATCCCCCCTCAAACCCAACATTGGCCAAATTCCGGGGTTTGTATTTAATAAGGCTTAGTGCTTAAACTAACCCATGGACTACTAGTGAAAGGAACCAAACCAAACTGTAGGAGTCCTAATGGATCAGCCTAAATGCCGATCACCCATCACCATGTCTTATTTCCCCCATTTCACAGATCAGGGATCATTTCCCCATTTCACAGATCAAATCCACCGGGTGCATTTGCTTGAATGAATCTAAGCCAATTTCACTATCGCAGCTGCCTATGAAAACCCTTAAAATTGGCGCTGTCGGCTGGTTACCTGGGTCCTCTGTGTGTGTGTGTGTTTTGGAAAGTGATCTCTAGATATGGTGGGAATTTCAAAAAAATGAATAAAAGCATAATTTTTAAAAAAGATTTTAAAATGCGCACAAATTTTGAACAGGTTATGTACATATCTATGTAAAAGTTGGAGATGGTGGTTCATATGCACAGATTCAACTATGTAAAAGTTGGAGATGGTGGTTCATATGCACAGATTCAAATTCAGAAATAATAGTTATAATTCAAATAGATGGGGCACAATTGTGGTGAAGGCACAAATGTAGCTTGTTTGTCTGGCTAGGAACTGCCTGTTGACAGCCACTAACTGTTCAGGGCAACTGGTCAGCCAAGATCAGAGTTTCATGGTCAATATTTAAAGTTTAGTCAGTGGAGCGGGAGACTCAGGGCTGTGGGTTTGAGCCCCACCTTGGGTAAAAGATTCCTGCATTGCAGGGGGTTGGGTTGGGTCCCCTCCAACTTGACAATTCTGTGATTCTAAGTAACCAACGCGGGAATCGGGTGGCGCTGTGGGTTAAACCACAGAGCCTAGGACTTGCCGATCAGAAGGTCGGCGGTTCGAATCCCCATGACAGGATGAGCTCCCATTGCTCGGTCCCTGCTCCTGCCAACCTAGCAGTTCGAAAACACGTCAAAGTGCAAGTAGATAAATAGGTACCGCTCCGGCGGGAAGGTAAACGGTGTTTCTGTGCGCTGCTCTGGTTTGCCGAAAGCGGCTTAGTCCTGCTGGCCACATGACCCGGAAGCTGTATGCCGGCTCCCTCGGCCAATAAAGCAAGATGAGCGCTGCAACCCCAGAGTCGTCCACGACTGGAACTAATGGGCAGGGGTCCCTTTACCTTTACCTTTTTAGTAACCAAACCACCTGGTTTAGACTGAAGCCAGGTCTTCTGAGGAGACCCGGCTGATCGTTTCTACAGCCAACAGATCACCCCTTGGGTGGCTTCCAGATTACCTGTTTGTGGACCATTGGTCCTGCTTTGTTTGTGGTGAGGTTAGATAAGGTGGCATCAAAGCTAAAGTCAAATGAATTAATATGTTATTCAAGCTTTCCAGCAAGCTAACTCTTCATTTGCTCACTTTCGTATGATGCTGAGTTTCATTTCTGATATCTAGAGCCCGATTCCAGCAATTCCCCATTTCCCCCTCTGCTTTTCAGACCAGTCCTGCCAAGACGCTCAGGACTACTGATGGACCAATGCTCTCAGTATCAGGGACTTCATGTCTTTGATGGACAGGAGATGGATTTTACACCATATCTACAAGATCAAGTGCAGGATCGAAGGTCCAGATCAAGGGAAGTCATATTCCTGCTCTATTCTGCCTTGGTCTGACCCCGCTTGGAGTCCTGAGTCCAGTTCTGGGCACCCCAGCGGAAGAAGGAGATGGACAAGGCGCAGGTGGACAAGCAGAGGAGGGTGACCAAGATGATGAAGGGTCTGGAAACCAAGCCTGATGAGGAACGGTTGAAGGAGTTGGGTATGTTGAGCCTGGAGAAGAGGAGACTGAGAGGAGATATAATAAAAGGTAACGGTAAAGGACCCCTGACCGTTAAATCCAGTCACGGACAACTCTGGGGTTGCGGCGCTCATCTCACTTTACTGGCCAAGGGAGCCGGTGTACAGCTTCCGGGTCATGTGGCCAGCATAACTAAGCCGCTTCTGGCGAACCAGAGCAGCGCACGGAAACGCCGTTTACCTTCCCGCCGGAGTGGTACCTATTTATCTACTTGTACTTTGACGTGCTTTCGAACTGTTAGGTGGGCAGGAGCAGATACAGAGCAATGGGAGCTCACCCCATCACGGGGATTCGACTGCCAACCTTCTGATCGGCAAGTCCTAGGCTCTGTGGTTTAGACCACAGCGCCACCCGCGTTCCTAGGAGATATGGTAGTCATCTTCAAATATTTCAAGGGCTGTCACACAGATGATGAAGCAAGCGTGTTTTCTCTCTGGAGGGTAGGACTCGAACCCAGGGCTTCAAGAAAGGAGATTCTGACTATACATCAGGGAGAACTTTCTGGGGGTAAGAGCTGTTTGACAGAGGAACGGACTCCCTTGGAAGATGGTGGACTTCTTGGAGGTTTCTGAACAGAGGTTGGATGGCCATGGGTCAGAGATTTGTTAGCTGTGGCTGCATTGCAAGGGGTTGGACTAGATGACCCTCTAATTCTACAATTCTGGGAAGCAGAAGAATAGGCTACTGTCATGCTCTGCACAGTGGCGTAGCGTGGGTTGTCAGCACCCGGGGCAAGGCAAGTAATTTGCGCCCCCTAACCCATGGATTTGCGCCCCCTAACCTGTGGATTTGCGCCCCCTAACCCATGGATTTGCCCTAACCCCAGATGTTGCGGCCGGCACCCCCTGCACCCCCCACGCTACGCCACTGGCTCTGCATTAGACAGCATGCAGACAAGTGTCCTACTTTACAGAGCAGAGTCCTCTGTTTCAAGGTGTCCTCGATTAGATGGGGTTGCAGGGCTTAAATTAAAAAAATTATCATCGTTAAGGAGTCCTAAGTAGGGGGAACCTTGTCATTGCCCACCACCATGAAACAGTCACACACAGTCACACACAGATCACCATGAAACAGTCACACACAGATCACCTGGTCTTCCCCACAATGCCTTGCGCTTCCGTTTAAATCACAGCAATTCTTTCTACCCATATGAATTAGCATATGCAGATTTAATACAAATCTGAACCAGTTTTGATCAGTGTTCCCCTGAAGTGGTTCCTTGTTTTACCTGCTTTGGGTTAATCACTCCCAGATTCCACGCAGATGCAGCCTAGTCCAGCACCACCTAGTGACTCAAGCGCGGAATGACACTTATCCACCCATTGCCGGCGGTTGCTTAGCAACCTTAGCCCTTTACTGACAGTATTTAGGCCGCTGTTTGCCAACCTGGTGCCCTCCTGCAGATGCTTTGGACTACAACTCCCATTAGCCCCAGCCAAGCTAGACCCGGGTGCCTTGTTTCTGAAGGCAGATTTAAATCTAATCACAGAATGGGGAGCAATATATTTTTGGGGGGGTGTGTGATGAGAAGAAGCCATTTTTTTCCCCTTCTGATGGCCACTTTCCCTCATGGGCAAAAATACAGGGCGTACAAAGCAGAGCTGGTGAGGGTTTTCACCTGGTGAAGAGTCGGAAGGGCCAGGCTGAGAGGTCTGGAGGGCCGCATTTGTCTCTTGGGGCCGAGAAGCCCCACATTCCCATTGCAGAAAAACTGTCAGGGCTGCCAGCCACCAGTGGGTGGGGCTGCAGCCTGCGATGGGTGAACCCAGAGCCAAAGGTGGGTGCAGGCACCCCTCTTCCGTGTTTGTGACACCCCATTTCTCTCTCTCTCTTTCTATCAGCCCTCCCCACCTCTCCCCCTTGTTTGACAGGAAAGCGGCCATCTCTCTTGCCAGAGCTCTGAGCTTAGGGCCACATTTCCCCCTTCCTCTTTCCATCACTCCCTCGCATGACGTTTGCCCAAGCGCCACAGATTGGCTGCCTCTGTCTTGGTTGAGAGTCCTTCACCTTTGGGCCCCCAGACATTGGCAGACTCTTGTTGTTGTTGTTGTTGTTGAGTCGTTTAGTCGTGTCCGCATCTTCGTGACCCCCTGGACCAAAGCACGCCAGGCACTTCTGTCTTCCACTGCCTCCCACAGTTTGGTCAAACTCATGCTGGTAGCTTCGAGAACACTGTCCAGCCATCTCGTCCTCTGTCATCCCCTTCTCCTTATGCCCTCCATCTTTCCCAGCATAAGGGTCTTTTCCAGGGACTCTTCTCTTCTCATGAGGTGGCCAAAGGATTGGAGCCTCAGCTTCAGGATCTGTCCTTCCAGTGAACACTCAGGGCTGATTTCCTTCAGAATGGATTGGTTTGATCTTCTTGCAGTCCATGGGACTCTCAAGAGTCTCCTCCAGCACCATAATTCAAAAGCATCAATTCTCCGGCGATCAGCCTTCTTTATGGTCCAGCTCTCACTTCCATACATCACTACTGGGAAAACCATAGCTTTCACTATGCAGACCTTTGTCAGCAAGGTGATGTCTCTGCTGTTTAAGATGCTGTCTAGTTTTGTCATTGCTTTTCCCCCAAGAAGCCATTGGCAGACTACAACTCCCATTGTCCCCTTCCGGCGTAGCCAAAAGTCAAGGGTGATGGGAGTTGTAGTCTGCCAATGTCTGGGCACTCAAGGCTGTTTTGGACTGTACAGGCATTCTCCCAAATGCATATGCATCTGGGTGCAAATGCCAACAGGAGATTATGTTCCTATTTTACAGTCTCCAACAAGGTTGGTTCGGTATTCTGCTTAGTTCCAAATTATGAATATTTAGGTCTCGACCGGCCAAAGAGCACAGACCTTCACTTTCCATCTCATGAAGAAACACTACATTGCACAGTAGTGGTTGGCCATTGCTTAGTGGGAGAGCAACTGCCTTGCAGCTGGAATGTCCTGGGTTCAAATCCTGTCAGCAGGTAGGGCTGGAAGAGCTTCCTTTTCAGAAATGCTTCCAGCACGTTTCCGAGCACAATTCAAAGTGACCTTTAAAGCCCTAAACGGCCTCAGTCCTGTATCCCTGAAGGAGCGTCTCCACCCCCATCGTTCTGCCCGGACACTGAGGTCCAGCTCCAAGGGCCTTCTAGCGGTTCCCTCCCTGCAAGAAGCCAAGTTACAGGGAACCAGGCAGAGGGCCTTCTCGGTGGTGGTGCCCAACCTGTGGAACCTGCCCTCCCACCAGATGTCAAAGAGAACAACAACTACCAGACTTTTAGAAGACATCTGAAGGCAGCCCTGTTTAGGGAAGCTTTTAATGTTTGATGCATTACTGTATTTTAATATTGTGTTGGAAGCCACCCAGAGTGGCTAGGGAAACCCAGCTAGATTGGTGGGCTATAAATAAATTATTGTTATTATTGTTATTGTTGTTGTTGTTATTATTATTATTATTATTATTATTATTATTATTATTATTATCCTTGCAGACAACACTGAGGTAGATGTTGCAATGGTCTGACTCAGCAGAAGGCAGCTTCCTGTGTTCTGGAAAATTCTTGATACAGCTGACCCTGGGCATACTTGCACTGTTGTGGCTGGCATCCGTCTGTCTCGAAAGACAATGGAGTTTGGGGGTGAAGTCAAGCTGCTGTGTTAGTAGCCCCAAAGTGACCTCCCTGGGGTGCAAGCCTGGGCAGGGCGTCTGGAGATCCTGGGCTGCCCAGATGGCAAGACACCCCCCCCCCCTTGGCCTCCTGATGTGGTCCAAAGGAAAGCAGAACAAGACATTTGGCACCTGTTTGGCTGCAGGTGTTGCCGGAAGGAGGTGTTGCCGAAAGGCGCCATCCGACCGCCTTAGGGACTCCGCTCTAGATTTGTGTAGGATTAACTCCCCGGCCTTTTCTTTCCTTGAATATATCCGACAACTGGGAAACACTGTGAGTGCTCCAGTTGGAGAACAGCCTTTTCCGAAGGTGTCATGGGCTTTGAAGACACTCGAACTCAGGACACAAGGGGGAAACGGGCTAAGAGGAAGGCACGCTTGGCAAATCCACACCGTGATCAACTCCCGCCCGGAAACCTATGTCCCCACTGTGGAAGGATGTGTGGATCCACACTTGGCCTCCACGGTCACTTACGGACTCACTGCTAAAACCCTGTTTTGGAAGATCTATGAGTGATTGCCAAAGAATAAGAATAAGATATCCTGCAAAGGATCAGAGGTTTAGGACCAGAGATTCCTTTCTCCTTGAAGGGCTCTCTTTACAGGTAGGCAAGCCCCATCTGTCCCCTCTACAGCATGGGCAGAAACCTCCTTGACCCTTGGTCCCACTCTTGCACTTAATCCTCCAGAGCCTGTTTTTGCATGCAGGAGAAGCAAAGCCCCTAACTTGGCTCTGAGACCCATAGGCTTCTCTCACCTGGTTTAGCTGGTCTGTCAAAGCCGTTTCCCGGGGATGTAGCCACTGTCTCATGCGGACAGCTTCCAGGAGCCACAGGTGAGAGCCGAGTGCAGGGTGGGGAACAAAGGAGGACAAACTCCCCCAGAAGGAGCAGGATGTGTCCCCCAACAGGGGTTCTCCCCAAACACCCCATACATAGGTCTAAATTTTGGAGGCCCCAGGTCGCAAGGTGGTTAGATTGGTCTCAGCTAGGGCCAGGGCCTTTTCAGCACTGGCCCCGACTTGGTGGAACGCTCTGTCACAAGAGACCAGGGCCCTGCGGGACTTGACATCTTTCCACAGGGCCTGCAAGAGGGAGCTGTTCCACCAGGCCTTTGGCCGAGGCACAGTCTGATCCTTATGTTTCCCTCCCCTTATGGTCTTGATTTATTGGCTACTTTTAAAATGAGGCTGCATTTTAAATTGCATTTTAACCTGTATTTTAAATTGGTCCCGTCCCCCCCCCCCATTATGTTTTTACTGTGATTTTATTGGTGTTAGCTGCCCTGAGCCCGGCTCTGGCTGGGGAGGGCAGGGTATAAATAAATTATTATTATTATTATTATTATTATTATTATTATTATTATTATTATTATTATTTCTTACTCTGATCACTGGGTTCATAAGCAACTGCAGCCTCCAGATAAATGATCATTTTGCTTGACTCCCTGGCACCCACACGGGAACGAAAAAGGCTTTCGTTTTGTACCTAAGCCCCGGCAAAAGCTCAACGGGCTGCAGAGGTTCCCCTCCCAGGCTGCCAGCTGTTTCCCCCAGTTTGCATGCATGCTCCATCTACTCCTTTGCAGAACTGGAGCCTGAGTCCCTCTCCTCTCCTGGCTGATTTAAACCAGCCTTGATGTCATTCCTTGTTTGCAGCTCAGGCCTTAAAACTCAGGGGGAGGCAGAGGCGGCAGAGCCCCCTCCCCTCTCCGCTTTGCTGGAGGCTCTCTCAAAGGACGGCATGCGCAGCCAATGGAAAGCCCAGCTGTGTGAGCATGATGTCACCAGGACAGGCTCCCATTGGGCAAGGTCGGGCTACTTAACCTAGCAACAGCCGCCAAGGCCGCCTCGCCCCCATTAACCCCCTGCAAGCCAGCTCTGCTCTCTCCGCCCCCCCCCAGTTGTTAATCACTTTTGTGGGGAGCTGTGCAGCCGCACTCTTGCGCTTCCTTCTCCCTGCTCACAAAGGAGGGAGCTGGCAGGTGAAAAGGAGGCCTGTCAGCCGTGGAAACCGCAGCCCTTTTGTTGCCCGGCCTCAGTTCCCCCTGCCTTGCCCCCCCTCGGGCGCGCACAGATGGCACCATTGTTGCCTGAACAAAGCCGGAGGGGAGTGCCGTGCCATGGGTTGGCAGGGCGGCGGAGGCCGGCAGCTGGCGGGCAAGCGCCAGGCCTGGCTTGGCTCAAGCTGTCGCGGTGGAAGCTCGCCAGCAAGTGGCAATAAATAACAAGGGGCAGCGGCACGCCAGGACCCCCTCTGCACTGTCCCGGCCGGGCAAAGCCCCCTCTGTGCCAGCCCTGCAATGCCAGGTTGCCCACAGGGGCTTGGTCCCAGTTTGCAGGCTGAGCACAACAAACCACGGTTCCCGGGGTCGGGTGTAGCAGCAAGCCACGGTTTACCTCTGCGTGGAAAAGTCGGGCTGCTGCTACGTTTGAAGAGGGTGTGAGGGACCTCGAAGCACATTTTGCCGCCTGAGGCGAAGGGCAAGATGGCTCTGCCCCTCTCTCTGTGCACAAAGGGTACTGAGTCCGGCTGTTGGGCCTGGCAACGGAGCAGCGTCCTCTGCTGTGCCAGAGAGCGGCAGGTCAGGTCAGAGGGTGCAGGTCAGGCCCTGTCCCTCAGCACCTGTCGCCTGAGGCTCTCACCTCACTCTGCCTCCCGGTCGGGCAGAGGACTCGAACCCATGGCTTCAAGTTACAAGAAAGGAGATTCTGACTAAACCTTTGGGAAAACTTTCTGAGGGTCATTGCTGTTTGATTGCGGACTGTCCTTCATTGGAGATTTCTGAACAGAGGTTCACCTGTCTGGGATTATTTACCTGTGATTCCATCACTAAAGGTAAAGGGACCCCTGACCATTAGGTCCAGTCGTGGCCGACTCTGGGGTTGCAGCGCTCATCTCGCTTTATCGGCCGAGGGAGCCGGCGTACAGCTTCTGGGTCATGTGGCCAGCATGACTAAGCCGCTTCCGGCGAACCAGAGCTGCGCACGGAAACGCCGTTTACCTTCCCGCTGGAGCGGTACCTATTTATCTACTTGCACTAGTGTGCTTTCGAACTGCTAGGTGGGCAGGAGGATTCCATCCCTACAATTCTACAATTCTGTGGTTCTACAAATAACGTTTGCACCAGCAAAAGTTGCAAACCACACACCCCCCCCCCTGAAATCCTGTATACACCACAAATGTCTCGGTTTGTTTCTGGTCCTGCTTTTTTTGCTCTGGACTGCGAAATTTCCCCTCCATGAAACAGTCCTGCGGAAGCATTACGGAACCGATATAGCCAAATGATGTGCGGACGGTTCAGTTTCAATCCTGCGCTCATGATGCAATCTTAAATCCACGCAGTGCTAAATCCAGCGGCAAACTGCCCCTGTGATTCCGCTTGCAATTGAGGTGTGGGAGACGCTCTTTGTGGGGTGAGTTGGGGACCCTGCCTCTCCCCTCTTGCAGGGCCCAGGAGGGGATTTCTGGCTCCCCACTGGCCCAGCGGAATCCCAGGAAATTTGGTGTGTGTGGGGGGGGAGGCAGCTGGGCCCCATCGCAAACCTTTGCAGGCAGGCCCTGACCTGCCTCCTTGCCTCCGGGGTCTGGCAAAACAAACAAACAAAGAAGAAGGAACCCAAAGTCCCGCAAATAACTTTCCTTTTCTTTTCGGGCTCCCGAGGTTGCCTTGGGGATGGCAGCTTGGCTTTTGATGTCATCCCGGATCGGTTGCCACGGTGACCGGGTCTCTCTGCGGTCACCATTGCCATGGTGACAGACTGGCTTGAGTGATGGAGAATGGGGCTTAAGCCAGAGGGACGGCTCTCCTTCCGCTGGGCTTGGCGATGAAGGCATAGTTGCAGGCCGCAGAAATCCCGCTGCCCCAAGGCCCAGACCCACGGACCAAATATCTAGGGAAAGACACCCTCCCCCCAACTCACGAGAGGAACACCTGCTTTGAATGCAGAAGGTCCCGGGTGTTTGCTTCTTCTTCTTTTTTAACATAGTTTTTTTAATTGATTTTCACAGTTTTTACAAATTTACTTATATTTCAGTATACGTTTTTCGTAAATTTTTGACATCCCACCCTTATTTCCGTGATGTTTTTATTCCCACCTTAAACGTCCTGCTTTATATGACATACTTTAATCTAATACAATTATCCTCCATTTCACTTGTCATTGTTTTCATTCCGCTGCTCATAATTCGAACCCTGTCCGCGTGGCTATAACAGTTTTTCAAATAGCCCAAAAAGGGTCTCCACTCTTTCATGAACAATTCGTCTCTTTTATCTCTTTATTTTTGCTGTCAATTTTGCCATTTCCACATAGCCCATTCTCTTTTGAAGCCATTCCTCTTTGGCAGAAACTTCTCCTTCTTCCCATTTCTGAATGTACAGGATTCCAGCTGCTGCTGCCGCATCCAAAGGGCCCAATTTTGATCCTCAGCATCTTCAGGTCGGCCTGAGAAAGACGGCCTGGGGAGCAGCTGCCAGTCAGAGCCCAGACTAGGCTTGGAGAAACTTTCTGTGCTTTCTGTTCTTGTTTGTATTACGCATTTTGTGTTTTTAGCTTGTTATGTTGCGAACAGCCCTGAAATGGAGTGTGGTATACCAATTCAATAAAAAATAAAATTAAACAAATAAATAGAACTCTGAGGGCCGAATTCCTTTTCAGACAAGCTTCTGAGAGCCACATGCAAAACCAGACAGAACAAGGGATGCTAATTTCACCTTTTGTGCAGCAGACCAGTTTCTACAGACACTACAAAAGCACCTAGCTAAACCATACCTTCCAACTTCTTTCAAATAAAAGCAGGGGTGCACGTCTTCCGGGATGCACCCCTGGGTGAGTCACGTGACCCATGCCTTGCTCTCGCACCCCTCTTCATCCCCACCCCACCCCACAATTCATATTCATATATATGTGTCTCTAACTCTTCTCACCGGCTCATATAAATAGCTGAGTCTGGTGTTCCCAAACTTTATAGTTATAAATTGTGGGTTGCCATCTGATTTTAATTTGTATTTCAGTCAATTGCTGGATTTTATGTTTTAACGTACAGTGGTACCTCGGGTTACATACGCTTCAGGTTACAGACTCTGCTAACCCAGAAATAGTACCTCAGGTTAAGAACTTTGCTTCAGGATGAGAACAGAAATCGTGCAGCAGCGGCAGCAGGAGGCCCCATTAGCTAAAGTGGTGCTTCAGGTTAAGAACAGTTTCAGGTTAAGAATGGACCTCCGGAACGAATTAAGTACTTAACCCGAGGTACCACTGTTTTATATATTTTGATGTTAGCTGCCCTGAGCCTGTTTTGGCCGGGGAGGGCGGGATATAAATAACAAAAGTTGTTGTTGTTTATCTATTCTTTATTAAAACTAAAAGGAATTATAAGACAACAGAAGAAGAAAAGGAAGAGAAAAAAGTGAACTTATAAATTTACCAGATTACTATGCTTCTCCTAAACTTTACCTGATACAGGTTTTATACACAGGATTTCCAAATATTGTTGAATTTGCCCATGGCAAGTCTGCGTTCAATGTGCCACTTGTTCAGATGTTGAGGGTTCGTACATCTCTTCTCTCTACAGTGGTACCTCAGGTTACAGACACTTCAGGTTACATATGCTTCAGGTTACAGACGCTTCAGGTTACAGACTCCGCTAACCCATAAATAGTACCTCGGGTTAAGAACTTTGCTTCAGGCTGAGAACAGAAATCGTGCTCCGGCGGCACGGTGGCAGCAGGAGGCCCCATTAGCTAAAGTGGTGCTTCAGGTTAAGAACAGTTTCAGGTTAAGAACGGACCTCCGGAACGAATTAAGTTCTGAACCTGAGGTACCACTGTATTATTCTATCAATTAGCCCAGTTTCCGGGGCTGCTTTTCAGTTTTCTTGAAAGCGGACTTGGAGAAATGGATCTAGGCAGTGGGACCAACCCACCCCCCCAGGCAAAATGGACAGGTGGGTGGAGGGGTGGGGATTGCACCCCTGCCAGTCACCTGAAGGGAACACAGAGCCATTAGCGGATCAGCAGTCTCCCCGCAACCTCCCTTTGCTGCAGAAAGATGATCCTGCACCTGTTCCACACCTGCCGTCATAGGGCAGGTGTGTGTGGCTTGCCAAATTGGCCTGATTTAGACCCGCAGGTCAGGTGTTCCCCACAGCTGCACTGACTGAAGGGGAGATTGCCACCGGGGCTGTTTCAGAAACGCACAAAAACCCGGGCACATTTCCCACCACATCAGCTGCCTCCCCTTCGCCCTTTCTGACCCTGCGCATCCTGGGCAGCTAAGCCTCTGGGATTAACAGCCTCTGACCCGGCCTCTTCATCAAAAGCTACTTAGCAGGCTCGGCAGGTGTTGGGAGCCTGAAATAGAGAGGCGAAAAGGGCGTCAAAGAGATGCTTTAGTTATACTTATTTCGCTTGGCGGAGTGACCTGCTGCCCATAAGACAAAGTCCCTCTGGGCAGTTCGTGAAACGGTATAAAAGGAAGCTCTCAGTACAGAGCATATACCGTATTTTTTGTTCTATATGACTCACTTTTTCCCTCCTGAAAAGTAAGGGGAAATGTGTGTGCGTCTTATGGAGCGAATGCAGGCTGCGCAGCTATCCCAGAAACCAGAACAGCAAGAGGGATTGCTGCTTTCACTGCGCAGCGATCTCTCTTGCTGTTCTGGGTTCTGGGATTCAGAATATTTTTTTTCTTGTTTTCCTCCTTCAAAAACTAGGTGTGTCTTGTGGTCTGGTGCGTCTTATAGAGTGAAAAATATGGTATTAATTAAATGTGGTATTAAATACATATTAAATATGGTACTACTGGTAGAAAATAAAATCTGCATGGAACCCAGTATGAGAACAGTCTAAGGGGAAGGGGTGCTGGCCAACCCTGCAGGGAGGGCGTGCGGATAAGTAGCCATCTTTGAGGTCAACCTGGCTGTGCAAATACACCAGGCAGATTTTAAACTGAGGCGGAACCCAGTTGTGCATTTCAAAGCACTTTTATGACCCTTCGGCAATATTCCCTACTTTACTGAAGGTACATTATTGCAGTCCATAACAATTTTTTTAAAAAATTTCCTTTATGAATACATAAGTACGTTTCCGAGCACAGTTCAAAGTGTTGGTGTTCACCTTTAAAGCCCTAAAGGGACTTGGTCCAGTATACCTGAAGGAGCGTCTCCATCACTATTGTTCTGCCCGGACACTGAGGTCCAGCTCCGAGGGCCTTCTGGCGGTTCCCTCCCTGCGAGAAGCAAAGCTACAGGGAACCAGGCAGAGGGCCTTCTCGGTAGTGGCACCCGCCCTGTGGAACACCCTCCCACCAGATGTCAAAGAGAAGAACAACTACCAGACTTTTATAAGACATCTGAAGGCAGCCCTGTTTAGGGAAGCTTTTAATGTTTAATAGGTTATTGTATTTTAATATTCTGTTGTAAGCCGCCCAGAGTGGCTGGGGAAACCCAGCCAGATGGGCGGGGTATAAATAAATAATTATTATTATTCTCATCCTGAAGTGATTAAACAATGATTAAAATCAGCATATAGATGACAGATAAATAGATAGATAAGATAGATAGAGATATTGCTTCTAGATGATCTGTTTATTGAGCATTCATCCTGATTTGCTTGCAGGGAGATTAGAATAATAGAACAATAGAATCTTAAGAGTTGGAAGGGACCCCGAGGGTCATCTAGTCCAACCCCCTGCAATGCAGGAATCTTAGCTAAGGCGTCCCTGACAGGTGGCCATCCAACCTCTGCTTTAAACCTCCAAGAAAGGAGATTCTATCTCCCTTCTTCCAAGGGAGAGTGTTCCACTGTCGAACGGCTCTTACTGTCAGAAAGGTCTTCCTGATATTTAATCTGAACCTCCTTTCTTGCAACTGGAAGCCATGGGTTCAAGTCCTACCCTCAAGAGCAGGAAAAAACAAGCATGCTCCCTCCTCCATGTGACAGCCCTTAAGATATTTGAAGATGACTATCATAGCTCCTCTCAGTCTCCTCTTCTCCAGGCTCAACATACCCAGCTCCTTCAACCGTTCCTCATCAGGCTTGGTTTCCAGACCCTTGATCATCTCGGTCACCCTCCTCTGCCCACTTTCCAGCTTGTCAACATCCTCCTTAAATTGTGGAGCCCAGAGCTGGACACCGGACTCCAGGTGTGGTCTGACCAAGGCAGAATAGAGAGATACTATGACCTCCCTTGATCTGGACACTAGACGGCTGTTGCTGTAGCCTAGAATACTGTTAGCATCACACTGTTGACTCATGTTGACTCACCAAGGTTAGACAGCAACACTGGCTATGCCATTTGTTCCCCTTCGTTTGCAGGGAGGTTAAATGGAGGTGAATCGTAGGAAATATCACCCCATCCTTTCCAGCGTCTCTCCCCATCTCTTGGGGTAATGAGGTTGCTGAGAAAACCCTTGCGATCATCTATAATTGCAAAACCTGAATTTGCTGGAATGAAAACACTGAATCTGGAGACACCCAGAGTTTCTAGCCCAATGCAGGTGGGAAACTTGGCATCCCTTACTTTAGAAGTCCCCGTAAGCCTGACCCTGTAGAAGAGCCTTCTGCAAGCTGCACCTGCCTGGGATGGATGGGGGAAGAAGGCTGCTTTAGAAGATGCAGCATCGTTTGCAGGGAAAGAACAGAACATGTTTACGCACAGAACAAACAACACCTCTGATTTCTACATCCAGACTGTTCTGGTGGGTTGCCTTGAAATACGGTGCGTTTGCTGCCACCTTGTGGCAAGTCTGCAGATGAATTGTACTTGTTACTGGAATCCGTCTGTCTCAAGAGGCAATGGAGTGCACCTGGGGGGGGGGGTGAAGTCAAACCGCTGGGGAATCACAGCGCCTGCTGTGGCTGCAGAGACCAGAAACTTGTACCTGCTGCTTCCCACATATTTTTTTTGCTGTCTTAGCAGCACCAAAATGACCTCCCTGGGACACATACATACAAGCCATGTTGTTCGTTGTTCTAATGTGTTGTAAGCAATGACAAACCTAGACAGCATCTTAAAAAGCAGAGACATCACCTTGCCAACAAAGGTCCGTATAGTAAAAGCTATGGTTTTCCCAGTAGTGACGTATGGAAGTGAGAGCTGGACCATAAAGAAGGCTGATCGCCAAAGAATGGATGCTTTTGGATTATGGTGCTGGAGGAGACTCTTGAGAGTCCCATGGGCTGCAAGAAGATCAAACCTACCCATTCTTAAGGAAATCAGCCCTGAGTGCTCACTGGAAGGACAGATCCTGAAGCTGAGGCTCCAAGACTTTGGCCACCTCATGAGAAGAGAAGACTCCCTGGAAAAGACCCTGATGCTGGGAAAGATGGAGGGCACAAGGAGAAGGGGACGACAGAGGACGAGATGGTTGGACAGTGTTCTCGAAGCTACCAGCATGAGTTTGGCCAAACTGTGGGAGGCAGTGGAAGACAGGAGTGCCTGGTGTGCTCTGGTCCATGGGGTCATGAAGAGGCGGACACGACTAAACGACTAAACAACAACAACAACAACGTGTTGTAAACCGCTTTGAGATTTTTTTTTCTTTAAAAGTTAAAGCGGTATAGAAATAACATGAATACTAATGAGAACACATAGTTTTACTTGTGTGCCAGCGTTACCTAGTTACAACCATGCTCAAGCCGACTTACAACTTGGAGAGGAAAAAAATTACACCATTGCAAACATAGCAAAAGTAGTCATAAACACTGAATAAAGCCTCAAAAAGCACACAACTAAATTGAAACCATTTCCACATAAATCATAATAAGATCTAGAATAAAAACACAAAAATTAATGGCAATAACTGCAACAACACACACACACAAAAGCAGATCAACCACCCCTAAGCAACAACCCAAGTGTCTGAGCAGCAGCCTCAGCTTTTGTAGCTGGAGTCAGTCCGCCCCCCGCCCCCCCCTCCCAGGTCAGATGGGAAAAGGCCTGCAAGGCAGGGAGCAAGTCTTCCAGGAATCACAGCCAAGATGACTATTTGAGTAGCTGGCAATATAACAAATATTGAAAGACACTACAGGCTGTCTTATGTGTGCACATAGAAGTACACTTTTGGAAATCAGAATTTATAACATTCGTATTAGCAAAGTATAATATCCTAGCCTCACACTCCAAAGTAAGGCAGAGATAATCAGAGCAGAGCTATCTAGGGATATTCATAGCTGAGTAGCGGAACACTACTGACTCACACTGGGCAGGGCGTCTGGAGGTCCTGGGCTGCCCAGACGACAAGACCCCTCTCTCGGCCTCCCTGATGGGGTCCAAAGGACAGCAGAACAAGATGTTGGGCACCAGTTTGGCTGCAGAAGTTACTGCAAGGAGAAGAAGAAGAAGAGGAGGAGGAGGAGGAGGAGGAGGAGGAGGAGTCTGGATTTGATATCCCGCTTTATCACTACCCGAAGGAGTCTCAAAGTGGCTCACAATCTCCTTTCCCTTCCTCCCCCACAACAAACACTCTGTGAGGTGAGTGGGGCTGAGAGACTTCAGAGAAGTGTGACTGGCCCAAGGTCACCCAGCAGCTGCAGGTGGAGGAGCGGAGATGCGAACCCGGTTCACCAGATTACGAGTCCACCGCTCTTAACCACTAGACCACACTGGCACCATCCAACCATCTTAGGGACTCCACTCCAGATTTGTGTAGGGTTGACCCAGAGCCTTTTTCTCTCTCGAAGACTTCCCACAAGGCAGCAGACGGAGGCAGTGGAAGACAGGAGTGCCTGGCGTGCTCTGGTCCATGGGGTCATGAAGAGGCGGACACGACTAAATGACTAAACGACATCTTTCTCTGTGCCACGCATGATTTTGTAATCATGTCATCTCTCGCTCGCCTTTTCTCTAAGTCTAAACGAAAAAGTCCAAAACGCTGCGACCGTTCCTCACAGGGGAGTTGCTCCATCCCTTGGATCATTCTGGCTTCCTTTTTCCGAACCGTCTCCAACTCTCCAATGTCTCTTTTGAGGTGAGGCAATCAGGAGCAACGAAGATGACCCAACGACTTCTACATCCTGCCTGCCAAGCTGTCAAAGATGAGCCGTGATGTGTGTTGTTGTTGTTTAGTCGTTTAGTTGTGTCCAACTCTTTGTGACCCCCTGGACCAGAGCACGCCAGGCACTCCTGTCTTCCACTGCCTCCCCCAGTTTGGTCAAACTCATGCTGGTAGCTTCAAGAACACTGTCCAGCCATCTCGTCCTCTGTCGTCCCCTTCTCCTTATGCCCTCCATCTTTCCCAACATCAGGGTCTTTTCCAGGGAGTCTTCTCTTCTCATGAGGTGGCCAAAGTCTTGGAGCCTCAGCTTCAGGATCTGTCCTTCCAGTGAGCACTCAGGGCTGATTTCCTTCAGAATGGAGAGGTTTGATCTTCTAGCAGTCCATGGGACTCTCAAGAATCTCCTCCAGCACCATAATTCAAAAGCATCCATTCTTCGGCGATCAGCCTTCTTGATGGTCCAGTTCTCAACTTCCATACATCACTACTGGGAAAACCATAGCGTGTGTACTCTTGCAAAACTTGCACACTTTGCAAGCTTGGGGGTAGGTCTGCTCCCACCTGCACCAGCAGCGCCTGGGGCTGGGCGATAATCCTGCACCCTCCTTTAAAGACTCCTGATCAGTCTCTGTTACTTCTCCTGTCAGCAGCCCATGGCCCTTCTCAGCCTCTTCAGACCCCCCCCCCCCACGCTGCCAGGAAGGCGTTGGCATCCCTGCTCCCCTTTCCAAAGCAGCCAATGGCACCAAACCAGCTTCACCTCTCTCGGCCCAGTAGACCTGAAGGCGTGTCTCCACCCCCATCATTCTGCCTGGATGCTGATTTCCAGCTCCGAGCGCATTCTGGTGGCTCCCTCATTGCGAGTAGCAAAGCTACAGGGAACCAGGTATAAGGCCTTCTCGGTGGTGGCGCCTGCCCTGTGGAACGCCCTCCCATCAGATGTCAAAGAGATAAACAACTACCTGACATTTAGAAAACATCTGAAGGCAGCCCTGTTCAGGGAAGTTTTTAATGTGTGACATTTTGGTGTATTTTTAATTCTTGTTGGAAGCCGCCCAGAGTGGCTGGGGAAACCCAGCCAGGTGGGCGGGGTAAGGTAAAGGTAAAGGGACCCCTGACCATTAGGTCCAGTCGTGACTGACTCTGGTCGAACCTGACCTAGGTTCTGACACAGAACCTAGGACTTGCTGATCAGAAGGTCGGCGGTTCGAATCCCCGAGACGGGGTGAGCTCCTGTTGCTCGGTCCCTGCTCCTGCCAACCTAGCAGTTCGAAAGCACGTCAAAGTGCAAGTAGATAAATAGGTACCTCTCTGGCGGGAAGGTAAACGGCGTTTCCGTGCGCTGCTCTGGTTCACCAGAAGCGGCTCAGTCATGCTGGCCACATGACCCGGAAGCTGTACGCCGGCTACCTTGGCCAATAAAGCGAGATGAGCGCCGCAACCCCTGAGTCGTCCGCGACTGGACCTAATGGTTAGGGGTCCCTTTACCCTTTACCTTTTTAAGTGTTATTATTGTGGAAAATTCAATAAAAAAATTGAAAAGAAAAAAAAAGACATCCCTGCTCACGCCCTGGCATGCATGTCAAATGCACCCTGTTCAACACTCCTTTGTTTTAAGCGGCTCGGTGAGTCGGTGCGTCTGCTTGTTAACCGGAAGGTTGGCAGTTAGAGCCCACCCAGGAATGGTTGTGGGTAGAATTCCTGCATTGCTAGGGGCTGGACTGGATGACCCACAGGGTCCCTTCCTAGTCGACAATTCCAGGATTCTGTGGATGTGGATGTAGCCGGCCTCTCGTATGAAATTTAAATGTTCTTCTGGTTTGGTACATCCCCACCAGAGGGAGGCAAAGAGCCACAAATGATGATCTAGGTCTCATTGCGCTTCCAGCTGGATCCTTATTGTGGGGTCCCAGCACCCAAAAATACAGGGTTTTATTGGCAGTGAGTATCCACAACAGCACCTGCCAGCCTGATCCCGCCCCCCATTTAATCCAGTTTTCCCCTTTCTACAGAAAATCAGATAACTTTTTCCTTAAAGCCCTATTGCTAGCACCCATTTGTGGCATCTTCTGACCAACCCATAGGCAATACTGAGCGCTGGTCTGGAAGCCAGATGGCAACTCCCCGAAATGCAGTGGCAGCAAAACAAAGCCGTTGTGTCTAGTTGCCATTGACAGGGAAGTCATAGTTCCACTCTATTTTGCCTTGGTCAGGCCACACCTGGAGTCCTGTGTCCTGTTCTGGGTGCCACAATTTAAGAAGGGTGTTGACAAGCTGGAAGGTGTGCAGAGGAGGGCGAACAAGATACAGTGGTACCTCAGGTTACATACGCTTCAGGTTACACACTCCGCTAACCCAGAAATAGTGCTTCAGGTTAAGAACTTTGCTTCAGGATAAGAACAGAAATCGGGCTCCGGCGGCGCGGCAGCAGCAGGAGGCCCCATTAGCTAAAATGGTGCTTCAGGTTAAGAACAGTTTCAGGTTAAGAACAGACCTCCGGAACGAATTAAATACTTAACCTGAGGTACCACTGTAATCAAGGGTCTGGAAAGTAAGTCTTATGAGCAACGGTTGAAGGAGCTGGGCATGTTTAGCCTGGAAAAGAGGAGACTGAGAGGAGATACGATTGCTGTTATGTACTGAATTTCTCACCCTGGGCCAGCAGGGGGATACCGTAGATAGTTATGCAAATAAGGGATCGAAAGTGACGTTCAGTGATTGGATAGTTTTAGAAAATTGTTACAGTTACATTGTACCGGAGCTCTATATAAGCAGGTTGGCTGAATCCTTCAGCCCAGTTCTGTTCTGGCCTCTGAATAAACAAGAGCTGTTTGAAGAATCGCTGTGTCGTCTGATATGTTCACCCACAACTTAACAATTGCCATCTTCAAATATCTCAAAGGCTGCCCCATGGGAGAGGGAGCGAGCTTGTTTTTTCCTGCTCTGGGGGGTAGGACTCGAACCCATGTCTTCAAGTTACAAGAAAGGAGATTCTGAGTAAACATGCAGAAAAACTTTCTGGCGCTACACTTCTATGATTGACGCCTGTCACACTCCAGTACTCTGCCAACGCTCCTTCCCCCTGTTTTCACCACCCCGCAGGCAATTACCTTTCCCTGAATGTCTTGTTTGGAGCCATATTGAGAAACTGCCTTTTTTTTCATGTCCAGCATCAGCAGAGACATAAAATACTGATTCCGGCTAATGGCTGCTATTACAGGCAATGGCAAGAAGGTAGCCTTTCCTTTATTTCCTTCCATTCACATTTGCACCCACCTGGCCGCCAAAGCCCCTTCTTTACCTCTCTGCACTCGCCTGGTTTGCGTCAGCTAATTTGCCCCCATCGGGTGCAAATTATGCCATTGACTCTTGCACGGGGGCAAAGCGAGCGGCCGGCTGCCACAAGAAAAGCTTATAGCCTTGTGCGCTGTTTCTTTGGGCAGCCGTTCAAGGCCACGGCTTTCTTCTTGCTCAGAAACAGCTTCTGGTTTCTGGACCAGATTCCCCAGGAAGTGTAACTGTTTTCTCATCACTCCCCCCCCCCGCCCCCCCGCTTATCTTAATCTTTAAAATGTCTAATAATAAAGGTTTATAATTAAACATAGAGAATCAGAGCTATAAATATGAGCAGGTGATGAGAGGGGCGGGAGAAGAAGGTTATGTTAATGGGAAATAATTAATCATTATCATTTTCCCCCCCCCCCCCCGTTTTTGTAAAAAGAGCCAATGTTTCTATAAATTTAGACCTCCTTGTCAGTCAGTTGGTGACTTTCTTTGGTAGGGTAGTTCATCAGAACAGTTTCGCAGGTTTTCACTAAGCCCCCCACATTAAAAGGCTGATTAAAGAAATTAAGGATCGCTGAAAATGGAGCTTCCACATTCATAAGCAGTCTACCTCTAAATATGAGCTGCTAGGAATATGAGCTATTGTGTTCATGCCCGCCTTGTGGGTTTGCTTGAGGCATCTGATTGGCCGCTGTTGGAAATGGCATGCTGCAATAGGCCAACTGTGACCCTGCAGAGTTTAATGAGGTTCTTAGATTACTGTAAAACACTCTCTGTGTTTGAACAGCCTTTGAAGCTGTAGCAGGGGAAGAATTCTCCTCTCTAGGCTCCTGTCAGCTCCTGGTGGAATCTAGACACATATAAAAAAAAGGCTGTAAATGATACCATCCTAGCAGAATTGAATGATACTTGTGTATAATAAATAAATGGAATACACATCTTAGTGGAATGTATGAAAAAAGATATAAAACAAAACTGTGTGATAAAACCAGGACAATAGAAAAAGCATAATGAGAACGATTGGAAGTTTTTTACAGAAAACTTTATTGGATAAGACATGATGTTGTATAAATATTTGGTTCTTTCGATATTGTTATTTTTCCTTTATTTCGTTATTTTTAAACCCTTTTTGATGCGATGAATCCTTTTTTCTCTTTCTTTCTTCTTTTCTTCCTTTGTACCTAATTTTGTTATGCTTACCTTCGTTGTATGACTGTATTTTAAAACAATAAAGACTTATTTTTTAAAAAAATGCTGTGAAAATGCTTTTTCTTTTCTTAGCGTTTTGAAAATATACCGTATTGGCCTGAATATAAGCCGCACTTTTTTTTTTTCAAAATTCCAGCTGTGAAAAGTTAAAGTACGACTTATATTCGGAACTGAGCGCTGCCAGCGCACCTCCTGGCACTACTGCCCTGAACGGGGGACGGGGGGCAACTGGTGCCGGCTTGGGGAGTGGGGCACCAAATGCCGGCCGCCCCCCATCCCCCGTTCAGGGCAGTAGTGCCGGGAGGCAGGCCGCACCCGCAAATAAGCCTTGAATTTTAAAGGTGGAGCTTATTTGTGGGTGCGTCTTATATTCAGGCCAATATGGCATATTGAATTTGCCATAAGCGCGCCATCACCATCTAGTGTCACATTTGTATAATGCACTAAAAAAGGTAAAGGGACCCCTGACCATTAGGTCCAGTCGTGGCCGACTCTGGGGTTGTGGCGCTCATCTCACTTTACTGGCCGAAGGAGCCGGCGTACAGCTTCCGGGTCATGTGGCCAGCATGACTAAGCCGCTTCTGGCAAACCAGAGCAGCGCACGGAAACGCCGTTTACCTTCCCGCCGGAGCGGTGCCTATTTATCTACTTGCACTTTGACATGCTTTCGAACTGCTAGGTTGGCAGGAGCAGGGACCGAGCAACGGGAGCTCACCCCGTTGCGGGGATTCGAACTGCCGACCTTCCGATCGGCAAGTCCTAGGCTCTGTGGTTTAACCCACAGTGCCACCCGCATCCCTATAATGCACTTAAAACACACTTAAAATGTTCTTATTTGCCGCTGATGGGAGCATATAACGCTCAGTTCTGAAAGCACTGCATGGGCTGCTCAGTATACAACCAAACCCTTTTTTGAGGTCTTAGTATTGGTATAACAAAGACCTAAGCAACTTGGGACCTGGTTACCTTAGAAACCTCCAAGGAAGGAGAATCCACAACCTCCCGAATGTCGCCAGAATGGGAGACAAAAGGGGTCCTTGGAGAAAAGTATTGCTGAAGGACAAAATCCTTTTTTTAAAGACACCACCTATTTTATTATTTTATTTTATTTTATTTTATTTTATTTTATTTTATTTTATTTTATTTTATTATTTTATTTTATTTTATTTTATTTTATTTTATTTTATTTTATTTTATTTCTTACTGCCCTTCCTCCAAAGATCATAGGGCAGCTCACAGCACAGAAATTCTCCAAAATTCTGAGATTCTAAAACACCTTCAGGGAAGCTTGTTAAGTTTCTCATTTGTAAATCTTACAGCATAGTTCATGGGTAGGCAAACTAAGGCCCGGGGGCCGGATCCGGCCCAATTGCCTTCTCAATTCGGCCCGCGGATGGTCCGGGAATCAGCGTGTTTTTACATGAGTAGAATGTGTCCTTTTATTTAAAATGCATCTCTGGGTTATTTGTGGGGCATAAGAATTCGTTCCTCCCCCCCCAAAAAAAAATATGGTTCGGCCCCCCACAAGGTCTGAGGGACAGTAGACCGGCCCCCTGCTGAAAAAGTTTGCTGACCCCTGGCATAGTCATTTGCATTACAAAAAGACTCCTCTTCCACCTTCCCTTAACTGTGTGAGAAAACACTTAAAGTTTCTGGACTGTGGACTGGCGTCTACCTGGGCTCTACCACTTTAGAGTATAGTGTGTGGGGGGGAATAGGGATGCAGGTGGTGCTGTGGTCTAAACCACTGAGCCTCTCGGGCTTGCCGATCGGAAGGCTGGCGGTTCGAATCCCCACAATGGGGTGAGCTCCTGTGGCTCTGTCCCAGCACCTGCCAACCTAGCAGTTTGAAAGCACACCAGTGCAAGTAGATAAATAGGCACCACTCCAGCGGGGAAGGTAAACGGCATTTCCATGCGCTCTGGCTCTTGACACGGTATTCCGTTGCGCCAGAAGCAGTTTAGTTGTTGGCCACATGACCCAGAAAGCTGTCTGTGGACATTCGCTGGCTCCTTCGGCTGAAAGTGAGATGAGCACCGCAACTGCATAGTCGCCTTTGACTGGACTTAACCTTCCAGGGGTCCTTTATCTTTACCTTCCGGGGGGGGGGGGAGTGCAACATTATAAGTAGCAGGGCCTTTTCTGTAGCTGCACCCACACCCATCCAAGAGAGCTCTGCCCTGCCCTGAGATTGCCCTCCTTCCTCTATTTGACTCAAACTTTGCTGCTTGAACTTGGCTGGACGTTCCCTCCACTTTGGTACGCGTTTAATATCCACGATATCAGAAAAAGCGAGTTCTTTTGGGAGAGGCCTAACTCTTACGGGTCTTGATTCCCTTCCAGCGCTGCCACTTCACAATTCAAGGTTTGGAGGTGGCTGTGGCAGACTTTCGAAGACAGCTCACCGTGGCTGTGTAATTAAAGACTATTGTGCAATTAAATGATTGGTTAATCACTTCGCAGATCAGATGAGCTTCGGAGGGAAGGAGATGAAGCACAGAGCCGCCGTCTGGAACAATGTCGGTTTTGCAGAGGGAGCCGACAGAGGAAGAGGCAACGATACTTCAGCTGTGCTGAGCCTATTATCTGCATCATCATTTTGGGGGGGGGGGGGGGGGGGGGCTTCTGGGACCCCCTGAGCCAGCTTGTGGCTGGTTGATCTCGCCAGCGAGGTGGCAGGATCCAAGCAGATCCCCTGGAGAGACTGGGAAGAGACACAGTTAGCATTAGCGCTGCCTAATGAACCTGTCATTTCATGGAAAACTGGCCAGGAAATATTGCAATGTCTAGGACAAAGCCAAAGAGAACGAGCGTATAAAAACAGCGAGACCTGCAACAAAATGTTGCAGCATATCCTTAGCGTTCCAGCCACCTGTGGCCTCCTCCAGGATACCTGTAGGGAGCTCAGGTAGAGCATCCAATTGCCTCACACCCCATTTTCTCATTTTTCCTATTACAGCGATGCAGATATACAAAGCCCTAAACAACTTGGGTTCAGGACCAGCTGAGCCTTTACATCCCAGCTTAGAAACATAGAATCAGGGTGTTGCAAGGCAACCCCAAAGATCATCTAGTCCAACCCCCTGCGATGCTGGCAGCTTCATACATCTACATCAGGTGTGGGGAACCTTTGGCATTTATTTTACTTTCAGAGCATTCCTGCATCATCATCATCCCTTTATTGTCATTGTACAACCTGTGTACAATGAAATTAAATGTGTGATGGCCTGGGATTCAGACTCGGATGCTGAACCTGAGGGATCCCAGCCTGCACAGGATTCCCCGCCTCCAGAACCAGCTGAGCCGGGGCTGGGGCTTGAGCCTGAAGGGTCCTCACCTGTGCTGGATCCTCAGGTGCAGGCATCAGCTGAATCTGCTCTGGCTCCTGAGGTGATGGAGGACCCATTGCCCTCAGGTCCTCCACTCTCAGCCCCGTCAGAGGAAGCTGAGGTTGCCTCTGGGTCCGGTCACCCTCCAGCCTCTCCTGAGCTGCAGAGGCTCAGGGCAGAGCGGTGGAGGGAACTAAGTTCCCGCAGGAGGAGGGCTCGCCTCCAGGCCAGGAGAGGCGAGTCACCAGAGGATCGGGGCCTCCCTATGCCTCGGGGCAGATAAAAGCCGTCCAGCCCCAAGTTGCGGGAGGAACATTGCTGGTTGCTAGTTCCTGCGTGAACCCTGTCCTGCTTTCCTGCCTGAGCTCCTGACCCGCCCTGGCTCCCTGCTTGCAAGCCTGTTCCTGACTTCACCCGACTCCCTGCCCTGCACCCAGCTTCAGCTACTACGGACTGCCTCCACATTGCATCTTTGACCACGGACCAGACTTGGACCTCGCCTCTTGGGTAACCCACGGGACCAGCACAACGAGCCTCCCTCCCCCCACAACACTCAATCTCTTATCGCACAACACACCACCTCGCAAAGTCAATTTTGCTATGTTATTTTCCATTCAACAGCCTAACAGCCCACAGATAGAAGCTATTTTTTAGCCTGTTGGTACGGCTGATTATACTTCTGTATCTCCTGCCCGAGGGTAGAAGATTAAAGAGGTGCTGGCCGGGGTGTGAGTCATCCCTGAGAATTTTTCTCGCTCTCCTAAGGCAACAATCCCTTGCGATGTCATATAGCGAACTTGTAGCACCCTGCTTGTGGTTAACGCTTAGCTGGAATGGAATATTCAACGCAGCAATAGAGAAATTAAAATAATAATTTATTTGTTAGACAAATAAATGAGAGGCACAGTGGTATATGGTTACCAAAGCTCTGCCTGCCCTCCAGCCCTGATGGCCAGCACTTATATTTCCTCAGCCCAGCCCTCTTGCTCCTCCTTTGGCTGCCTCTGTCCAATCAGCCTGGTTGAAATTCCTATTGGCTGTTTGCTAGAACCAATCATAAAAGATACACCCATTTCCTATTACCTTTTATGGGAGACAAAGAGCTATATTTCCTTCTATCCATAAATGGCAGACAAGTAGCCATATATCTTACATTTGCCTCGACAAGGCACCTTAATTACCAGATCACCTTTTGCCCCTACATTCCAAAACAAATGGCTAAAACAGATGGCTCGTGGTATTAAGTTCTATCTAAACAGTGATCTTACTATTTACCAACTCTTAATTAGTGTTTTTGCAGCTTGCTTGTATTCTGTAATATGTAGGGTCAGTGTAACCTTTGCTCCCAGCCTGTATTTCCCCTTTACAACTTTGAGAAACCTGTCTCCTGTTACTTGCCATAAATCAGAGGGGCCCTTGTCCAGGAGGATAAACAACTGAAAAAAAAGTACTTAGCCAGATGGTTTTCTGCCTGGCATGAAACATTTGCAAATCTTTAAGCTCATTTTAAAATACAGGCCTTGATCAGATGCCTCAAACTCAAGGGACAGCCCATGACATCATGAGCTGTGTTCACCACCCTCTGTAGAGACTTTCTGTCCGTGGCTGTCAGGCCAGCATACCACACTGTGATACAATATGAAAGGACACTTTCTATTGTGGACCGGTAGAAGGAGATCATCAGTTGTTGTTTAACATTCTTCTTTCGCAAGACCCTGAGGAAATGCAGTCTCTGTTGGGCCTTTCTGACCACCTGAGTTGTGGTGATTTTCCAAGTCCTCACTAAGGTAAACTCCCAGGAATTTAAAGGAGGAGATTCTCTCCACACAGCCCCCCCCCCCCCGATATACAACGGGGCAGGTTCCCCTCTCTTCCTCC
>JAXCMG010015920.1:0-49329 GCA_034642415.1 Podarcis siculus | reverse complement strand
GAAACCGCTTAGGAGTTTTAGCCCAGAACATCTGGAGGAAACCGCTTGGGAGTTTTAGTCCAGAACATCTGGAGGGAACTACTTGGGAGTTCTAGTTCAGCTGGGAGTTTTAGTCCAGAACATCTGGAGGGAACTGCTTGGGAGTTTTAGTCCAGCTGTAATCCAGAACCTCCAGAGGGGACCAGCTGAAGGTGAAGCCTCTTTTGGAGGAATGCCTCCTCAGGGTTGCTTTAGCTGCAATTCCTGCACTGCAGGGGGTTAGACTAGATGACCCTTGGGGTCCCTTGCGACTAAAGTGTGGAAAGAGGGTGTTGTTGACTCAGCCATACATCCTCCATCACTCTTTCCAGTGCGGGAAGCAGATCTTGGTGCTGCTTGCAAAGCCTCTAAACAGCAGCCCAGATGTTCCAGAGACAGTGTTCTGTAGTGGTTAGCGCAGGGGTTCTCAAAAAAATTTTCTCTGGGCCACACTTTCAGAATAAAAATTTGCTCACGCCACCATGATTTTTTAAAATATATTGGTAAGATATTAGGAAACAAAAAAGCAACTCCCAGCAGTGCTTGATTTATAACTCAGAACACAACTATTTTATAATATGATCGTGGGAAGTCCAGAAAACATAAAACAAAGCAGCTACATATAAACATTCCCAAAATATAATTATAAATGAGTCTTCTCCAGCCTTCTGTTCAAATGTCCTCAGGATTGTCCTTCATATCACTTGATCATCTTGCTCTCACTTTGAAAAAAACATTTATCCATTTTCCGCCATTAAATATAAATATTTTCAAACATATATACTACGCTACTCTGAAATGTTTACATGTTTCCTTGTTTGCCCTTGAATCTTTCTGCCGCACCTTCCCACCCTCTCCTGCCACACCAGGGTGCTGCTGGTAAAGTGGTAAGTGCATCAGACTACGAACCGGGAGACCAGGGTTCGAATACTGACTCGGCCATGAAGTTCAGTGAGTGTGGTCTTGGGTGCCAGTCACTGCCACTCAACCTAACCTACCTTGCAGGGTTGATAAAAATGGGGGGAAAGGACCATTTACACCCCCTTTGAGCTCCTTAGAGGAAAAGATGGTACATAAATAAGTAAATAAATTTTGAGGCATTGTGCAACACAGGGCACACTAACATGAGCCATTGTTTGGATCCGATTGATCCTCAAACGGACCTTAAGTTCTGCTCTCTCCATCTTGCTGTTCTCTGGGCCACGTTCCTTGCCAGGTTAAATCTGTTTGTCGGCTACCCTTCTTTTTCAATGGCTGGAGGGGAACAGAAAGCTTTCATCAATATGCGGATGATACCCAGCTCTGCCTCTCTTTCAAATCAGAACCAGTGAAGGCGGTGAAGGTCCTTTGTGAGTGCCTGGAGGCGGCTGGAGGATGGATGGCGCTAAGAGATTGAGGCTGAATCCTGACAAGACTGAAGTACTGTTTTGGGGGGACAGGAGGCGGGCAGGTGTGGACTCCCTGGTCCTGAATGGGGCAACTGTGCCCCTGAAGGACCAGGTGCACAGCCTAGGAGTCATTCTGGACTCACAGCTGTCCATGGAAGCGCAGGTCAATTCTGTGTCCAGGACAGCTGTTTACCAGCCCCATCTGGTACGCAGGATGAGACCCTCCCTGCCCACAGACTGCCTCACCAGAGTGGGGCATGCTCTGGTTATCTCCCGCTTGGACTACTGCAATGCGCTCTACGTGGGGCTACCTTTGAAGGTGACCCGGAAACTGCAATTAATCCATAATGCGGCAGCTAGACTGGTGACTGGGAGCGGCCGCCAAGACCACATAACACCGGTTTTGAAAGACCTACACTGGCTCCCAGTACGTTTCCGAGCACAATTCAAAGTGTTGGTGCTGACCTTTCAAGCCCTAAACAGCCTCGGTCCAGTATACCTGAAGGAGCGTCTCCACCCCCATTGTTCTGCCGGACACTGAGGTCCAGCTCCGAGGGCCTTCTGGCAGTTCCCTCACTGTGAGAAGCCAAGTTACAGGAAACCAGGCATAGGGCCTTCTCGGTAGTGGCACCCGCCCTGTGGAACTCCCTCCCACCAGATGTCAAACAACAACTACCAGACTTTTAGACGACATCTGAAGGCAGCCCTGTTTAGGGAAGCTTTTAATGTTTGATGCATTACGGTATTTTAATATTTTGTTGGAAGCCGCCCAGAGTGGCTGGGGAAGCCCAGTCAGATGGGCGGGGTGTAAATAATAAATTATTATTATTATATTATATTATTATTATTTCAACCATGCCGAGCTCACCGTGTGGCTGTGGGGAAGAGACAAAGGGCAACAAATTTCCTAGGGAACCATGCAGAGGAGGAGCAGAACTGGAGAATAAAGAGAAAATGGGAGTCGGTGGAGCAGCTGGGAGGAGCCTTTCCTGTTTCCTGGAGATTTTGCGGTGACTCAGTGGAGGCCAGCAGAGCGCTAGGAAAGCTCTTCCAAATGGATTTTGCAACGCTAGCTGCAAAAAACCGGGGTGCTTTGCATGGCTCGGCTTCTGAATCCCGGGCAAATTTTTGAAACCGCCGCCACCTGCTCTACCCTGCAAATCCAGAGATTACGCATAATCCACCGGATAATCGGGTCAGGCAGATGTCCCGATGGAATTTGCAGCCATCATCCTTATTATATATTAAATTTGTACGTTGCCCGTCATCACAACGTAAAAATACAAAATGAGAACAGACGTCGCAGAAAACAAAAACAAACCAGCAACCCACCTCCTGGAAACCCAATTAAAAGGCCATAGGACTTATAATAAAGAAATGTTTTTGCCTGGTGCCTAAAGATGTATTATTATTTTATATTATATATTAAATTTGTTTACTGCCCTATACCCGTGGACCTCAGGGCAGTTCGCAACAGAAAATCACAATATAATGTATAATGAAGGCGCCTGGTGGGCCTACTTGGGGAGAGCATTCCATCAACAGGGAGCCACCACAGAAAAGGCCCTGTTCTTGTGTTGCCGCCCTCCAGACCTCTTACGGAAGAGGCATACGAGGAAGGGAGAGAGGGGAGCCCACCCGCCCGGGGCACTTCCAGGCTGCGGCAAATTTCATCACAGGCTGGCAAATTCAGGTGGCACAATTTTAGTCGGCTGGAAGAAAATCCTGCGAGCCCTTCTTGGGTTCAGAGGTGCCATTGTTTCTTTGCTGGAAGGGGGTTCAAAGAATTTAGGGCAGCTCCCATTCCTTCACAGGAGAGCCCCATAAACTTATTATGGGATAGCCCTATGGGAAGAGGGTGCAAGAGAGGTACTATGTTGCTCTTTCCACCTGCTTCCAAAGCCATACCCCCACCCTTTTTGTGGTGGTGGAGAGTCAATTAAAACCTTCAAGGAATGACCACAATGCAGGTTTTTTATGATGTAAAGAGGTGGAAAAAATTCACTGGAGGGACCATTTCCTCTTGCCATTGTTTACTGGGAAGGGAGGAAGCAGGAACGGGGAGGGTTCAAATGTGATGAGGGCAAAACCACAGGGAGGATTCCTTTTTTAAAAAAGGGAGAATTAGGGGGCAGGGAGCAAAAGGGCTTTCCATTTTTCCACAAAACAGAGAAGATAAATGAACTCAACTTCCTTTGAATATGCTGCTCTTGAAAAGGCAGGATGCAAACTTTTCAGACAGATTTTTGAGTTTTGAACAGTGCAAAATCATTCCCTGCGCTAGATTAAAAGAAAGATGCAAGCAGCGTCCATTGGAGGGTATGTTTTGTAGGGCAGCCATGGGCCTTCCCTGTGGGGCTGGACCAAGGCCCCAAACAAAATGCAAAGCCTTTCCGAAAGAAAACTGGAACCTCCCTCCCTGACATGCTACTTTTCTGCATGCGAGGATTTAAAATTTTTTTTTTATTTAAATGGAGGAAGAAGCCTTCAGTTCGTGTGATTCGGAAGTGCCGCAGTCCTGCCATGTCTGGTGGGAGTTGTAGTTCAACCACTTTGGGAGTTGCATTTTTTAAAAAGAAGGAATTGGAGCAGGTGTTTGAATCCCCACTGGGCCATCATTTGGGGCAACCAAAATTATCAAAGGGATGGAGGGGCTCCCCTAAGAACGAAAAGGTCGCAGAATTTGGGACTTTTCAGCTCAGAGAAAAGGCAGGTAAAAGAGATGGCATGATAAAAAATAATAAAAAATTATACATAGCGTGCAGAAAGCGGCTAGAGAAAAACAATTGTCCTGCTTTTGTAACGCTAGAACTCGTGGGCATCGCGTGAAGCTGAAAGTTTCATGACAGATAAAAGGACTTATTCACACGGCGTGGGGTTGAACTGTGGAACTCACTGCCACAAGAAGCAGCAACGGCCACCAACTTGGATAGCTTTAAAAGAAGAAAAGAGAAATTCATGGAGGAGAAGGCTAATACTTCCCCATGTGTATTCAAGGGCAGAAGCTCACATTCTTCCTTTGCCTCGCCCTCCTTTCCCTTCCCCTCTATCTATCTATCTATCTATCTATCTATCTATCTATCATCATCTATCTATCTATATTGTAAGCTCCTTGGGGCAAGTCCTCATTTCTCTTGCTCTATGGCAGGGCTGGAGGGACTCCTCTGTGATCTCCTCCCTGCTGCCATTTGGCACTTACAAATTTTGTACTCAAAATCTCGTGAGACATCGCTGTGTTTGGGAATCGAGAGCAGGCAGCTCTGGCTTAAGTGCATGAGAAGCGCATGAGGCCCACTGCAAATCAGGAGAAAGCTTGGAAAGATCTGCCTCTCCGGTGGCTCTGTAAAAGGCTATTTCCCTCGCTGAAGGAGCATTAAATGCAAGAAACGGAAGAGTGAAAAGCCTCCATAAATATTGGGTGGCAATTCCTGCAAAATATAGATGTGCTTGCGTGCTCAGTTACACAGCCACAATGATACATTTGCAAGGCAAAATGTGCTTTGACTGCGGATAGGCTGGGCCATGGCCATGTTTGGGAGCTTGAGAAAGTCCCGCCATCCTGAACCATGACTAAGGAGTTACTCATCCGGCTGGCTGGACTGCTTGCAAGTGGGACAGGTGCCATCTTTTGAGGCCTTGCAGGCAGCAAACACCTCAGCGTGCAAGAAAAGGCTACCATACTGTCCAGAGCTCTGCTACTGTTATCACATGACTTCATGATCATCCCAATATTTTTTTTGTAAATATCACTGCACCTAGAAAGCTAGCAAGTCAGGGAGGTTCTAGCTTTCTAGCGGCAGGGCTCCGAGTTACTGTTAACAGCTCAGTGAATAGATCAAAAATAAAACAAAAATAAAATCCCCTTGTCATATCCTCACACAGCACACAGGACTCGTTTGCTTTTCCTGCTCAGCCTCTCCTGCACCTGCCACAGCAGCCATTTTGTATTTGGCCACAGCCATTTTGTTGTGCCACATATAGGTCACAGCAGCCATTTTGCATTATGACACACCAGCCATTCCATGTTATGCCCCACATCTGCAGCAGCCCCACACCAGCCATTTTGCGACTGGCGCCCACAGCGCTTCTAATTCCAAACCGGTTCCAAAAAACCTGCCCCCCCCCCTGTGACCAGGAAAGAACCTGGGATTTTCTGTGGCATCCTCCAGATGCCCTCCTGGTGCCATTTCGCATAACCCTGACCACGAAGGGGCTTTAAACACAAAAGGACACGTCCAGGAGCTTTGCATTGCATGGGTGAGCCTGCTCTGTGCGCCCCCCGGCCCTCGGGCTTGCTTGCCAAGTCAGCTCTCGCCCTGCAAGCCTTGGGAAGCCACTTGCTCCGGCCCTCGGCTCCTTCCCCAAGCCTTTTTTCAGCCCCCCGACGGCACAGGATCGCGGGCGCGCCCTCCATTCATTCCGCCTGCCGTGCGCGCCGGCGGCCCCTAGTGGCGGACACGTCCCTTTGCAGGGAGAGCTCCGACTCTCCCCCCCCTCCATCCTTCCGCCCCTCCCCGCGCTGCCAAGGACCACGCGGGACTCCTTTTGTGCACGTCCGAAACGTGCTGGGTATTAATAGCATCTGCCTGCTGGGCGGGAGGGGTCGGTGCCTGATAGCAGCAGGCGGGGAGGGCGAAGGGGTGTCGGTTGTCAGGAGAAAGGACCAGCTGGGCGGGGAGGGGGGAGATTTGCAAATCCTCCTCCGCCTCGCCCCCGCCCGCCCCGTCCTCTGGGCCAACATGCGCTTTAGCCTATATCCCTCCTGACCTGCTGCTGTTGCAGTTTCGGGGACGGGGCGGTGGGGGCCCGCAGGAGGTAAAGGGAAGCGGATCTTTGTACACCCCCCCGAGGGGGCGGGGATGCCCGCAGCAAAAGCTTCTTGCGAAACCCAAACGGGGCCGAGGCGAGCCTAGACGGGCCCGCCAGCTCTTTCCAGCTCGGTAAACCCAGCCAACCCCCCAAAAACCTGCATTTTACACGCGCACAGAAGCAACCTCCTGGCCTTTCCCCCCATCTACAACAAAAACTAAAGGGGTGTATTTAAAAGCGGTATAATTCCGCGGCTAGATCAGCCGTCGATCCCAGCACTTTCTCACCCAAAGTGGGCAACAAAGGTGCCCTCGAATACCGTCCCCCTCAAAAATCAAGGCAGCGAGGCCTCTTATTCAGACGGGTAGACTGCCTCGGTCCCCGGAGGGTTCACTGAGCCGTCGTGGCTAGTAGCCTCGACCTCTACCGGCGACTGTGTCCCCCTGGCGCGCCCGTGTCGAGCCGTCTTGAGCCGGTGCCCCAGTTCTGGAAGGGAACCGTGTCCCCATTTCAAACGGGCGCCCTTGGGTGATGGTGGTGTGCGGAAAAGGCGCTCTCCCGGCCGCGGCCGCTCTTTGCTCCAGGTGACCCCGAGTTGTCCTTTCCTCGCTGCTGCTGCTACACGTGTGTGTGTGTGTTTTTGTGCGCGTGTGTCCTTGCGCTGTGCGCCCCGATCTGCTGCTCCCCCCGCAACCCAACCCACCGCATCAGGCAGCGCTTGGTGGAAATAGACGGGGGGGAGAGAGAGAGAAGGGAGGGGGGTCAGATTTAAAACACGGAGGACGCTGGAAACTAAGAGAAGGCAGCACGAGAGAGGAAGGGAGACGAACGAGGAGGATTTGGGGGGAATGGACGGGAGGGGGAGAGAACGAGGCCCGGTCTCCGAGAAGACTGCGGGGAGCCCGGACCCGCCGACGCCGTCGAGGCGGGTTGGGGAAGGGGCCCATCGGGCGGTCCTGAACAGCGCCCCAGAGGAGAGAAAGGGGGACGGGACGGCTTCCGGGCGCCCCTCGATCCTTCCTCGCGGGAAATCCGACGGCCCTTCGCTGCAGAAAGTCCGGTTTGCGTAAGGTGGGGAGACGGACGCGCGAAGGAAGCCATCTTGCCTCGCCCAGGGCTGCCTCGGAAGGATCTCGGGGGTCTCCTTTGCTCGCTAGAGGAGTCTCGGGGGCGCGAAGTGGTGGTCGCTTTCTGGGCTGGTGGGGGTTGGATGCAGGGGCCACCATTAGATGCCTTCTCGGGGGGGGGGGGGGGGCAAAAAGCCAGAGGTTTGTGTGCTGGGAAAAGCCAGAGCAGCGCGTCTCCTTTTATTTTCCTGCCCAGGCAAATGCGCCATGGCGAGGTCGCCTTTGCGTCTTGAGAATCCTTTATATATATGCGCGTCTTTTTAGAAACGAAGGAGTCGAGGGGTTGTTCTTGTTCCGCAGGTAAGTATGCGTCCGATTTATTGTCTCTTCGCCTTCCTCCCCCGCCCCTCCAAATACGGTTCTCTGCACTCCGACCTG
Organism: Podarcis siculus; assembly: GCA_034642415.1. NCBI lineage: Eukaryota > Metazoa > Chordata > Lepidosauria > Squamata > Lacertidae > Podarcis > Podarcis siculus. Next base: position 41,609 of record JAXCMG010015920.1, on the reverse strand, counting down.
TTTTTCCATCCCTCATATTCGTCCCGCCACCCGCACCTCCCGATTATACACCACCAACAATGTCTTATTATTTAACAAGCTCTCCTTTGGGTATCGGCCGTGCTGCTAAAACGCCACGTCTAGCTGCAATTTTCACTGTGCACGGACAAACCACGCCGCCTCCCTCGCTGACTCGCATCTTTTTTAATTCTATGCTGAGGATTGGTTCCATTCTACAGATGAGCAACTGAGGATGACTGGCTAGCTTTCTGCCAAAGAGGGGGCTTGTGGGCTTGAAGGGAGTTTTCCTAAAATTGCCCCCTCCATTTCCCGTCTGTTCTTGTTTCCCAACATCCCTTCCATGGCAATGTTAATAAAAAATGCGCGTTGCATTAGCTTCCGTGGCCCCACGACTGCGTTATTATTTCCATTCATTGATGCCATGACTGGCGCTCTGCAGGTTAACTTGAAGCAAGACCCCGGATCATCTGCCCCGAGGACCTTACAATCTGAACAATCGCCATGAAAGAGGAGTGTAAAAAGACGGGGTGATTTGGGGGGGGGTCTGCTTTTAGCGCCTTTGCACCTTTTAGCTTGTGGCGGCTACAAGGTGCAAAGAAGGAGCTGTTCATTTTTGGGGTGCCGGCTTTGGATGTGGGGAGCCAGGCGTTGAACCTCTGCCCGGGCAACCGCGGCGCGCTCCCCGGGCAAAGCTGCGCCCTCGCCATTTCTGCTGGTTTAACGATGCTGGAAGAAGCGGGCGGGGTAAACGTCGAGCAAAGAGCAGCATTGTTTTCGGGTGGCGAAGCCACGAGGCTTGCTAAGCGCATTGTCGGATGATCGGGTTCCCAAGAGTCCCATTTTTAGCCCGGAATGCGGCATCGTGAGAGCGCAGCATAGCGAGCAGAAGAGGAACCATTTTGAAACCAAATGTTCCCTTTTCGTTGTTGTTGCTTAGCGTTGATTTTACATATGGGGGGCTTCACAGCGAGGGAAAGAGGAAGCAGGCCGGTTTTCAGTCGCGAAAACAGCCCTCCGGATACATCCCGGGTCAAAACGCAGGGGTGGGTTCAGACGCGCTTAGAGCAGCGCGCCATGGGAAGCCTCTCCAAATAACCAGGGATTGCAGAGGCTCTCCTGCAATTGTGGCTTTTTAAGTCTGGGTTCACCCCCAGAATACTCCATTTTTTAGACTGGTCTCGGAAACGTGCTTAGGAAGCCCCATGGAAGCCGACGAGATTTACTTCGGCGCAAGCCCGTTTACCTTTGCGCTGGTTTTATTTGGAATGTGTCGCTTTGGAAAGGAAGTGCTTTAAAACCGAGCTTTTACAAGTTGTTATTCCCATGCAAAAAGAGGACCTATTTGAGCTTCTGGAAAAGACAGAAAGCGGGTCGTGCGTAACACTCCCAGCTGCGCATTTGCGCATTCTTCCAAAGGTTTCAGCTGTCCCCTGTAGCGCGAAGGGGCTGCGACCGCTGGGTGCACACTTATTAAAACCAAATTAATGTCCTTTGTTTTCATTCGTGTTCTGCTTCCGTTGCCAAACCAAGCTGGCTTTCAGCACAGGGTGCGCGCACCCCTAAAAAGGACCCTGGGAAGCGTAGTTCGCGCCGCGCAACAACTCCCAGCGCCCTGGGCGCACAATAGAGATCCCAGGATTCTTCGATGCGGGAGGGGACGTGCTTTGAGTGTCGGGGGTGCAAACAGCTTGAACAGGAGTTAGTAAGTGGGGAGCTCCCCCCCCCCCACTTTATCCCTTCTCCCACCACAACAGCCACCCCAGCAAGGAACTTGGAGTCGCACCCCGGCCCGTGGGGTGGGGCGTGGCGGGGTTATTTTCCAGCAGCGGAGGCTCAGCCTGGCTGCCTTCTGCAAGGAAACAAAAGAGGCACGTATGGCGTAATGGAAAAATACATGGTGGGGGGGGGGGGGAGAGAGGGTTGTACCATCGCGGCTCGACGGGAGGGAGGGAAGGGAGAGGCTGGCCGAGCGCCTGCCGTCCAAGTTTCGAGGGGGAGGCCCGGCGAGGAATGCGCTCCTCTCTCTCCCTCCTCCCGCAGCTCAGCCCCCGGCAAGCGGCGTTCACAGCTGCGCTGGGAGGCGCGGGCACGAATAAAGAGGTTCGGGGGCGGAGGTTGCAGCTGCTTGCTGCTTCATGGAGGAATCCACACGCTGGTTGTACGGAGGGAAGATGCGCAGAGGGAGATATGGAGCTAGCAATCCCCACCGCACGTTAGGATTTACGGGATCGGGGCAGGCAAGCAAGCACCCCAGAAAGTGGGATCTAGATTTTCAGGCGCTGCTGGGGTGGCCCTGGTGGTTTGTAGAGGCTCCGCTCTCCAATCCTGCCACCTCGGTTGTCCCATCTGTAAAATGGGACCAAAAGAGAAGGCAACTTCACAGAGCTCTGGTGAGAAAGTGGGCATCTTGGGAAAGGGAGGGGCAGGAAGCCTCCCCTCTTTTTTTTTAATGGCCACGGGGTGGTAGATAATATGAATCATTGGGGGGAGGGGTTGCTGTTGAGAGTCTTTCCTTCACGGGTTATTTCTGCACTGTTCAACGCAAGAGGTCCTTCCTGCTGGAGCCTCCTCAAGCTCACAATCCCCTCCCCCCCCCCCCCATGAAAAAGAAAACCGCAACTGCCAAGAGATAGTTGGCCAACTGTGAACACAACACACATGGCAGCTCAGTGGAACCTCTTTGTCCAGAGGCAGTCTACCGGCTTCAGCGGGGGGTGCCCATCCAAGTTCCCTGCTAGCGCTCTTCTCAGAGGTATCCGTCCGCTGTTACAAACAGGACATGGGACCAGGGGGACCCCTGAGCTAGCCCAGCTGAGCTATGGGGAGGGGGAGAGTGCATTACCCCACACGTGACTGGAGGCACTTGTAATGCACACAGATGTTGGCAACAAATGACAGGTGTGGGCGGGAGCACTTTCGGGGAGAGGCGGGGGAGGAAAATTTGGCTGAGACCAGAAGGGATATGGAAATCTACGCGGGTGACTCACCTGCTCAACCTGGAAAATACTACAGCAGCAGGAAGGAGGGAGTGGTTCCCATTGCGCTTGGCTGCACTTCAGATTTCCCCTAGCTGGAACTCTTTGCATTGTGTGTGTGTGTGTGTGTGTGTGTGCATGCATGCTTGCGGGTTTCAGTGCACAAAGCTTTAAAAATAACCAGAAGCTCACCAACTCAGGTGGTTTAACTTTGGCATTACCTGCTTAGAAAAGAAACTTTATTATTATTATTATTTGATTGATTAAATTTATATGCCATCCTATCCTCGCAGGTATCATGGCAGTATAGAGAATAAAATCAAAATATAAAACCACAAAATCCATAATCAAAATGAAAACGACAGCAACCCAATAACACCCCAATTTTATTTTATTTTAAGGGCATTAGGAGTTAGGGCTAGATGAGTCGGGGGGTATTTTGGGGGGTGGGTAAGGAGTACAAAAGAGGGACGCGGGTGGCGCTGTGGATTAAACCACAGTGCCTAGGACTTGCTGATCAGAAGGTCGGCGGTTCGGATCCCTGCAACGGGGTGAGCTCCCATTGCTCGGTCCCAGCTCCTGCCAACCTAGCAGTTCGAAAGCACAAAGTGCAAGTAGATAAATAGGTACCGCTCTGGTGGGAAGGTAAATGGTGTTTCCATGCACTGCTCTGGTTCGCCAGAAGTGGCTTAGTCATGCTGGCCACATGACCTAGAAGCTGTATGCCGGCTCCCTTGGCCAATAAAGCGAGATAATAATAATAATAATAATAATAATTTATTATTTATACCCCGCCCATCTGGCTGGGCCTCCCCAGCCACTCTGGGCGGCTTCCATAAAAACCACAAATACAGTAAAATATCACACGTTAAAAACTTCCCTGAACAGGGCTGCCTTAAGATGTCTTCTGAATGTCAGGTAGTTGGTTATCGTTTTGACATCTGCTGGAAGGGCGTTCCACAGGGCGGGCGCCACTACCGAGAAGGCCCTCTGCCTGGTTCCCTGTAGCTTTGCTTCTCGCAATGAGGGAACCGCCAGAAGGCCCTCGGCGCTGGACCTCAGCGTCCGGGCAGAATGATGGGGGTGGAGACGCTCCTTCAGGTATACTGGACCGAGGCCGTTTAGGGCTTTAAAGGTCAGCACCAACACTTTGAATTGTGCTCGGAAATGTACTGGGAGCCAATGTAGGTCCTTCAAGACCGGTGTTATATGGTCTCGGCGGCCGCCCCCAGTCACCAGTCTAGCCGCCGCATTCTGGATTAGTTGTAGTTTCCGAGTCACCTTCAAAGGTAGCCCCACGTAGAGCGCATTGCAGTAGTCCAAGCGGGAGATAACCAGAGCATGTACCACTCTGGTGAGACAGTCTGCAGGCAGATAGGGTCTCAGCCTGCGTACCAGATGGAGCTGGTAAACAGCTGCCCTGGACACAGAACTGACCTGCACCTCCATGGACAGCTGCGAGTCCAAAATGACTCCCAGGCTGCGCACCTGGTCCTTCAGGGGCACAGTTACCCCATTCAGGACCAGGGAATCCTCCACACCTGCCCGCGTCCTGTCCCCCAAAAACAGTACTTCTGTCTTGTCAGGATTCAACCTCAATCTGTTAGCCGCCATCCAACCTCCAACCGCCTCCAGGCACTCACACAGGAGATGAGCGCCGCAACCCCAGAGTCGGTCATGACTGAACCTAACAGTCAGGGCTCCCTTTACCTTTAAGGAGTACAAAACCAGGAAGGGTGTTTTTTAGTCTCTCTGTCTTTCTCCACCCTCTTTTCAAATGATTTGGGGTGGGCAGAGATTGGGAGCAAGGCAAGGGCGGAGAGGGAGCCTGGGCCGAAAGCCCCCAGTGGAAACCATAGGTGGGGGGGGGGGAGAACAGAGGGTGCCCCCCTTATTCCTGGGGAACAGCCCTTGCAGCATCTTTCCTGGGCATCTCCAGGTAGGGCTGCGAATCCACCTGCGGAATCCTGGAGATCCACTGCCAGTCAGAATAGACAAAATGGGGACCTAGATGGACCCAGGGGTCGATGTTACTTAGCGGGCAGAGAAAAGAGCCTGGGACAAATCATGGGGTAATGTTGGCATCAGCAGGACAAATTCTCTGCTACCCTTCCCTATCTCGCTTCCTCCTTTCTCTCGCCGGCTTAAATTTAGATTGTAAGCTCCTCCGGGCGGGGACCTTTCTGTTTCCCTTTTGCTCACAACGCTCCGCAGGCGCCGGTGAGATGAAACCCAGCGTTTCCCCAAAGCCCGTGAGGCAGGGGGAGGCCTTCCGCTTGTGGGGCTGATACAAATATCCTCTCTGTAAGGCGCTCGGGGTTAAGCGGAGACAGAAGGAGCTGGCGCCACAATATGCCAAAAAGACGAAATGATGCGCTTGTTGTGCACTGACGGTGCAAAACGGCCGGGGAAGTCGGATTGGGGTTAGAGGTTCTCTCCCCCCTCTACTGAAGCCTTGCAGGGGCTTCCCCCCCCTCCCCTGTCCTCTTGACGGCTGGAGCCGTGGGGAAAGGTCAGTTTCCCTGACCTCCAGGCCGCAAGCCGATCCTGCAGCAACGCCACTGGCCAGACAAAATTGGCCACAAGGGACGCTCTGTGACCTGCGGCGTCCGAAGCCTGTGGGAAGGAAGCAGTTTTATCTGGACATAAATGGGCTGCTAAATCAAATGCCTGCTGCCTCTGCTGCGGGCAGACTACGTATCCCAGCATGCTGCGCTTCCCCGTGAGTCATATGGCAGACCATTTTGAGATGGCCCAGATGGTTTCCATTTCATGCGCTCTGACCATAGCAATTGCCTGTGACAGAAGGCCGGCATGTTTTTTGTCCTTTCGAGTTGAAGCCCATCCCTGCATGGCTACATTCCTTTTGAGCTCCTGGTGCCTTGGAGAGAGAAGCTTTTTAACGTTTAATTTTGTTTTTGTTTTAAATTTTTTAATTCATTTTTCTTTTTCATTCATTACATACATCTCAAATTCTTAACATTTACTATATATTCTTCCCTCCCTCCCTTCCAAGGCTTCCCCCAACTTGCGTTTCCGGTTTGTTTTATATTTTCACCCGCTTTGCTATCTCTCAACAGAAAAATATACTAATAACATCAAACCTTAAAAACATAAAAATAAAATTAAATACATCTTATTTCACTATCTTCCAAACATTTTCTGATGCAAATAATGTGAATGTTTATTTAAATCCTGCCATCAAGTCTATCGCCTTTCTTTGTTTCTGCAAATATAATATGAGTGGTCCCCAATCTTTTTCAAAGTCTCTGTTGTCTTTTTCTCTTAGTCTGTCATTTTTGCCAATTCTGCATAGTTCATCAACTTCTCTTGCCATTGTTCTTTAGTTGGTATTTAGTCCTCCAATTTTGTGCAATCAACATTCTTGCTGCTGTAGTGGCATAAGTAAATAAAGTCCTCATTTCTTTTGGTATGTCTTGACCGAAAATACCTAATAAAAAGGCTTCTGGTTTTTTTTACAAAAGTTATTTTTAACATTGTCTTCAATTCATTTCAATTCAATTTAACGTCTAATGTTTTATCATGTTTTATATACAGTATATATTTTTATATGTTGGAAGCTGCCCAGAGTGGCTGGGGCAACCCAGTCAGATGGAAAAGGTGCAAATTATTATTATTATTATTATTATTATTATTAGAGAGCCGACACAGTTATCACTGCGGCTTCATGAATTCCTTGGTTGCAGATCTTCGTGGCAAACCAGTCTGTGTTTGCTGTCTCCCTTGTTTTTTAATCTCAGCTTCCTCCCCTTTTAAAATATAATAATTTTCCCCTCTTAAAATATACCCAAGGCTTGGCAGAATTTGGAGTTTGCCGGCAAAAGGCAGCTGACCCAATTGCCCTTCCTGCTGGACCAAAGATGCAATCTGGGCTTTTCGCGGAACGTTCTGTCCCTCTTGGAAAACTTGCCCTCTCCTGCCTCAGCCCCCCCAATCCTGTCCAGCAAATGCTGTCATTTGACCTACTTTGCGTCTCCCTTCTCATGGTTCCTCGCTTGACGTGAAAGAGGCAGCGTGACCCATTGGAGGAGGGCTGCCCCCCAGCTTGCTTGCGGGGGAATGTGGCCTTAGAACTTATTTGTGGCTTTCAAGAATTGTTCTCCAGTTTGGATCCCAAGTCGATGAGCAGCGGCTTTGGAAATATCTGACACACAAACTTGTGTTGATTTTACCCCATGTTGACTCACCGTTGGCTTACTTATGGGTTCTTTGGTTTGGAGAAGGGGCTGAAAAGCCCCTCTCCCCGCTCCCAGAACTACAAGCCCCAGGATTCCTGGGAAGTCGGGAGGAGTGTCCACCCCCTCACAGTGCAGTAACAGAATCACAGAACTGTAGGTTTAGAAGGGACCCTGGGGGGTCATCCATTCCAACCCCCTTCAAGGCAGTCCTAAACATCTGCTCCAGTGGTACCGCTTCCTGGGGGGGATTACTTGGGGGGCTCTTAAGAAGCAGGGGGGCATTAGGTGCAAATGATTCTCAGACTTTGAAAAATGGGATCACGTTCATCAGGTGCACTGACTGGATTGAATTAAATTGTTTTAGATGGGTTTCGAATAAGGAAGAACTTTCTGACCCTAAGAGTTGTTTGTCAGTGGACTCCTTCAGAAGGTGCTGGACTTCCTTGGAGGTTTCTAATGCAGAGGTTGGAGGGCCCTCTGCCATAAAATCATAGAGGGGATCCCAAAGGCCATCTAGTCCAACCCCCTGCAATGCAGGAATCTCAGCTGAAGCATCCATGACAGATGGTCACCGAACTTATGCTTAAAAAGCTCCAAGGAAGGAGAACCCACAACCTCCCGAGGGAGACCATTCCACTTCCAAACAGCTCTTCCTTTTCAAAAAGTCCTTCCTGATGTTGAGTCGGAACCTCCTTTCTTGTGACTTGAAGCCATGGGTTCGAGTCCTACCCTCCAGAGCAGGAAGACAAGCTTGTTCCCATGGGGCAGCCGACCTCAGATATTTGAAGGTGGCTATCCTATCATAAAGGACGCGGGTGGCGCTGTGGGTAAAACCTCAGTGCCTAGGACTTGCCGATCGTATGGTCAGCGGTTCGAATCCCCGCGGCGGGGTGAGCTCCCGTCTTTCGGTCCCAGCTCCTGCCCACCTAGCAGTTCGAAAGCACCCCCAGTGCAAGTAGATAAATAGGTACCACTTTATAGCAGGAAGGTAAACGGCGTTTCCGTGTGCTGCGCTGGTGCTGGCTCGCCAGAGCAGCTTCGTCACGCTGGCCACGTGACCCGGAAGTGTCTCCGGACAGCGCTGGCCCCCGGCCTCTTAAGTGAGATGGGCGCACAACCCTAGAGTCGGACACGACTGGCCCGTACGGGCAGGGGTACCTTTATCCTATCATAAAGGGACGAGGGTGGTGCTGTGGTCTAAACCACAGAGCCTAGGGCTTGCCGATCAGAAGGTCGGCGGTTCGAATCCCCGAAACGGGGTGAGCTCCCGTTGTTTGGTCCCTGCTCCTGCCAACCTAGCAGTTCGAAAGCACATCAAAGTGCAAGTAGATAAATAGGTACCGCTCCAGTGGGAAGGTAAACGGTGTTTCCATGCGCTGCTCTGGTTTGCCAGAAGCGGCTTAGTCATGCTGGCCACATGACCCAGAAGCTGTACGCCAGCTCCCTCGGCCTATAGAGCGAGTATAGAAGCCCTTGGCTGGACCCAGCTTCTTGCGTCAAGAGCTGCTCTGGTGACAGCTGTGCCCAGGCCCTTGAAGACCTCGGGTGTGTGGCATCTGGCCGGTTCTTTGGGCGGGGGCCTTTGGCAAAGAACACCCTCCGTAATACACCAAGGCATAAGCTTGTGTCTATTTATACGCTGCAAAGTAATTGCTGGTGCTTTCCAGTCCTTAATCCGCCTTGTGCAACTGGCTTCCTCCCTGCCGAGAGAGAGAGGGGGAGAGCGGCTGCGTGTTCCCCGTCACACACTTTTGTCCTGCGTGTGCAGCCGACGGGGCTTGGGACACGTCGTCCCGGGAGAGATCTCTAGAACCGTCCCATTTATGGCGTGGCTTTGGAGTTAAACCCGGGCTGGCAAGATACGCCCCGACTGGAAATCCAGGGATTCCCCAGAAAGGAGCAGGCCGTTCCGCATTCCTTAAAAGTGGGACGCTCTGTTCTGCAGGAGTTTCCCTCGGATGTCCCTAAAATATCAGAAACTCTGTCTGTGGAAACTCAGAGCTGCCGCAGTTTTGCAGAACGGCATCCCTGTAAAGGGATCTTCGTCCCAACAAGCTTTCCCACTGCCTTGGGTGTTTTATTCTGTATTTATCCCTGGTTTTTGGCACTATTTGTAGTCATTTTTATAGACATCGTCTTGATTCATACGCCTGCAGAAGGCAATGAATAAAACTAAATGAAAAAGCAAGGGGAGTCCAACATATTAGCTACATATGAACGAATTGCACGTTGACGCAAATTAAGAATGGATAAATATGAAAAAATCTGGAATGAATATTTAAGCAATAAGGCAGATAGTGGGGGGGGGAGGAGAGAGAGGTGGGAAAATATTGTTAAAAAGATGCAGTCAGTGCATTTAAATCTGAATTGTCAAATTGTTATTGTTATTATGGTTTTTGTTGTAGTGTCTTTTGCGGTGGTTGTTTGCATAAAAAAAAAGATTAAATAAATTTTGAAAAGCAAGGGGAGTCCAAGCTTCATTCATTCCAAATCCTAAAAATTGGAGAGTTGGAAGGGGCCCCCAAAGCTCATCTAGTTCAGCCCCGCTGCAAGGCAGGGGTTGGACACTTCTGATGGTCTGTTGACCTCAGCTGTCATGCTGCTTACCAGAGCTGGGCAGAGAGGGAAGGGGGTTGTGTGTATAGAGACGCAGGTTTAACACAAGACGAGGGTCAAGCTTTCAATTTATGTGTCACACTAAATGCTCTGATTCGCCTCCCAGCTGCTATAGGGAAGAACCTGAGAACATAAGAAGAGGCGGCTGGATTGGGGCAATGGCCCCATCTCGCATGGAATCCTGTTCCCGCAATGGCCAACCAGGTGCCCATGTAATAAATGGAAATCTGCCCTTATTCCCTTATGGGGGACACAAGAGCCCTTATAGAGTCCTTTGCAGGTTCTCCATCAGTCAGAGAAAAATAACAGAGGCCAGCCAGAGAATACTGAGAAGCAAAGTAGCTTGTAAGCCTGATCTTTATAGATCTGTTGCAACAGGGTGCTCCCCTCACATGCAGGAAAGGAGGAGGACCCCAGAACCCAGGTGTGCCTGTCCTTATATAGACATTTTAAATTGCCTTCCCCGGAGCTCAAGACCACCCCTCCATACATCATACATCACAGAAGGGGTGTAGCTCAAGACCAGCCCCCAGATACATCATACCGACATCACAGAAAAGGCGGTCTGCAGCAGAAATCTGAGTGCGTCGTTTATCTCGTCTGGCAGGTTACCTGTTAATGCTCACTTGAGTGGATACCCCAGGGAGCCTGGCCAGTCTTTCGTAATGATAAATACTTAGTTCCTGAGCTAGGTCACAGGCTCACCCTATTCATACACAGACAGACATACCCTTAAGACAGGATCTGTGAAGGAAAAGACAATGGGGAGGCTTTTCCATTCTCCTTTGACCTTGCAGAGAAAACATTTGGTTACAGTTTGGGAGTCAAAAATGGTTTCAGGTCGGTCTTCCTGTGCTGATCTATGTACATGCTTGGTTGGTACATTTATGAACATTTATTATATATCTAAGACTTTAAAATTCTTATCACGGGGTGAAGAAACTACCTTAGGCGAAGATGCGCGCTGAAGCAGCCTTATTGGGGGCGCAGGGGGTGTCTCAAAAATGGCGTTTCTGGAGGCTGGCTGGCTCCTGGCATCCGCTTCAGGGAACCCAGCAACCTTTGAATCGGTGAAGGGGAAACATTGATGCAGCACCCCAGGAAGCTTGGTTCAGATTCTGAAGGCAGTGTGAGAGTGAGCCAGTTGGAACTGCAACAGAAAATTGCAGTGCCGAGCCAAACATCTTTCTGTAGGCTCCGTTCCCTTTCCCCACCCCTCTCTCCGCCCCTGCGAGGGTCAGGCGGCATCCTGGGGCCACGGGGCATGCCTTCTTTTGCACTTCTGCAAACCTCTGGGTTTCGGGGTTGGGCTAGATGACCCTTGGTGTCCCTTCCAACTCTACAGTTCTGTGGTTCTACGATTGCCCTCTGGGTAGTGAGTGCTGCCGTTTTGTGCCCAAAAGCAGCATGCGGAAGAAGCCAAGCAGCAACGAGAGTCTCCCTCCCTCCCTCTCTCTTGGGCGGGGAAGGGCCGATGGAACTCCTCGCCCCAGGACGATGGCAGCTGCTTAGCATCCCCTCCAACCAGTGCAGCATCTTAATGTAGTGATTTTCCCCTCTGCATCCCTTTCATAACTCTATTTTTATAAATCATTTGTCCATCCATAGTTCCAATTGACAAGTTTTCTGTCAATCCTACCAATGTACGTAACTCTTTACAATAGCTTTTCAACTAAATTGTAAACTTCCCCCATTCTTTATTAAAGAGGTCCTCTTCCTGGTGTCTAATTCTGCCTGTAAGCTTTGCCATCTCGACGTCGTTCATCAGTTTTGTCTGCCCCTCTTCTTTGGTGGGAGTTGTAGACCCTTAGGATCATCTAGTCCAACCCCCTGCAAAACACAGCCAGTGGCAGCTAAAGCAGCATGGCTCCATCAGTGCCGGGTTTCTGTATAAGCTAAACCAAAATCCCTTATTTTGGCTGCTGATCCCTTCTTTTCGAGGCTGCTGGTCCCTTATTTTCAAATCGGTAACTTGAAAGCTATGATTGGGGTGCAATGCCCAAATACTCTGTGCATTCAGCCTGGACAGCCAATGAAATCCAGACTCCCATTTATTTGTCAAAACAGGATGTTTATTTAGCACTGCAATCGTACTGCAGTTTGCATGCAGAAGGTTTCAGGTTCAATCCCCAACCTTTCCACCCTAGAACGCTGCTGCCAGCCAGTGTAGGCTCTATGGGCCAGTGGGTATTCCCACCCATATTCCCCTCCCTACCTGCATGGCACTGCACCCTGCAGGCGATGGTGAAACTTGGCTGCCTGATCTTTGGGTGCTCCCTCCAAGCAAGAGGGGCAGGGAAGGGGTTTTCCCAAGCGGGAACTGGCGGAGGATTGCCATAAAAGGTCCTGGTAGAGGCGAAGGGGCGGAGACAAAGATGGCAGTGGGCGGGGCCTGGAGGGGAGTCCCTAAAACGGGCAGGCCTTCAAAGCAGCACAAAGGGGGAGAAGCCTCTTGTCTGCAAGGAGGGAAGAGAGGGGCAGAGAGGGAGAAACCACCTTCCAGGACCACCAAAGCAGCATTCCCCAACCCGGTGCCCCCTTAATGTTTTGCACTATGGTTTCCATTTACAACTTTTATGTGTTTTGCAAACCTCCAGTGACTCAACGTGCGATTCTCCTTCTGCCTGACATATTTCCTTTTCCAAAACAGATTATTTGTGTTGTCGATACCGACGGCTTTTGATCTGATGTAAATCCCGACCCAGGGCTCCCTATTTATTTCCTAACACCGAGGGTCAAGAAGATGATGTAAACGACCTCTGAACACTGCCCTGGTTACAGTTATGGTTTTATATTTTCCTTGGCTTGGACGTCTTACTGGCTTCCCACTCTGGGATTAATAATAAGTAATAAACATGCATATGTTAAAATGCATTGGGCGGTTGTTTTTTTAAACAAACCCTTTTGCATAAATTCCAAACTCTGTGTGGGAACAGGCTACATGCACTCCTTGGAGGGAGGGTTAGAGGGGAGGGCACTCTGCATATGCTCAGAGACACTGTTAAATGCCTTGCTGCACACCATGCTCCGTTGCAGGGTTCAAACCTTGAAGCAAAGAGTCTTTGCAGCAGCTTCCCCCCCTCGCTCCACTTCTCCTCCCATGGAGAGCAGGCCCCCTTGGGGAGGAGGGGGAGGATCAGTGCTGGGGGGCTGCCCCCTCGCTCCTTTGTGCAGCCCCCAGAGAGCTCCGGCTGGAAAACAAAAGGTGCTTTTGTGGGGCGTTTTACGGCCCAGCTGGTGACATTTTACCACCTCGGCTTTCACCCCAGATTCAAAGGACACAGATGGCCTTTAAAGTGGGGGGGGGGGTGGGGGGGGGGGGGGGGGGCAAAGCCATTTAGCAGGAAGGCCCAGGGGTCTTTGATGGCTGGCGTAAATCTAGCCCCTTTGCCCTGGTCCCCTTCCTTCTGTACCTCTGGGGTATCTTGGTGCCTGGCCCCCTCCTCCATATCCAACCCCCCCAAATGCCTCTTTCCAGATTATTGGATTCTTCGCCTGCCAACCAGATGCTACAACAAAGCCGCTTCTCTTATTTATTTTTCTCCAAGGAGCTGGTCGTCTTTCGCATTCAGAACCACGTCCAGATTTTCGGGGTGTCCTGGTTTTTTTTTACTTTTTGAAATACGGCAACCCTAGGTTCGGATAATAAAGGGTGCCTTTGCCCAAGGTCACCCAGTGGGCATCATTCCTCCCCAAATTGGGCATCTGAAAGACGCCTCTCCAGTACAAATCCAACACATGTGTCCAGTGTAGTCATGCATCCTTTATGCACCACCTCCGGCCAGAGAGTATTGCCACTTTGCACATGCTCAGATCATTGCTTCTTGGCGCCTGTCTAAACGGCACTTTCCTTTTGAAAAAGGAAAACACCTTGGGACGGGCGCCCTCTGCATATGCTCAGAAGCACCAGCGTGCCGTGTTTTGTCAGAGGAAAAGCTGGCAGCTCTGCGGGGTTCTTCCTGCGCATAAAGAAACATGCAGCATTTACTCATGCATTGTGGGAGGTCCGGCCGTCATTCCCCAAAGAACCACATCTATTGTGTGGTCATTGATGTGTTCCATCGCTGGGAAAATGTGTCTCTGCATCCCATAATCTCCCAGACATGGGCCATGAGATGGCGCGACCTATTGGTTAGCGCTTGTGATGTCCTTCGTGATAAACCAACCCCCCAAAGCCTGTTGTTGTTTTTCAATATACTTTTTTTAAAAAGTTTATAAATATATTTTTAAAAATATCATTTACCACTCCAGCACAGATGTTGGCTAGAATATTACTCACTTTAAAGAAGACTTGGAAGCTCACATCTGTCTGTAAACACACATTGGTCCCCAAGCCAAACTATGACTCACGGCGCAGAGGCGACACTCGAACCCAGCTCTCCCGCATGGATCAAAGCCCATCCTTTTATCCAGTAGATCAAAAGCTGGTCACATCCCTTCTATGGGGTGCAAATGATTCATCTCTCTTCCCCTGGAGACCTGGGCGTGCTGGCACTGGGCGCCCCCTGGTGGCTATGGATGGTGGCGCCCGTCTGCTGAAGCATCCTGCTCTAACCGAAGGCTTGCGCCGTTGGCTTGCGATAAATGGAGCGGGATCGCCATCTGCTGGTCAATGTAGAAATCACACGGGCTGCCTTTCCCCAGCTCTCGCAACCAGTGGGGTTTGGTGTTTTATTTTTTGGCAAGAAGAAATGAGCTTTTCGTGTCGTTTTGGTGCCTCTGAATGGGAAGAGAGAGCGATTGCCAATCCCCACTCTGGGAACTGTTGCTCTGTGAGGGGAATAGGGGGTCTCTGAACTCTCAGCACCCTTAGCAAACTAGAGTTCCCGGGGCTGGAGGGATACTGTGACTATTCAAAGGAGCCCAATGCCCTGCTTGAAATGTATAGTGCGCCCCTGTCTGGCTACGATCCTAAGCACACTTCCTTGAGAGGCAGTGTGGCGCAGTGGTTAGAGTGTCGGACCTGGGTTCAAATCCCCACTCAGCCGCATGAAACTCACCAGGTGACCTTGGACGGAGAATCATGTAAGCCGACTCAAGCTCCTTGGAGAAAGAGGTGGAATATAAATGAACCCCCAAAATTGGAATCCCCTCCAGACAGATGCCAAAGTGTTGCACTTGTTTTGTACCACCCCCCCCCCCCCGCTGAGTAATTGATATACCCTGTAATTGATATACCATGAATAACCATCGTTTAGAGGTCCTGGGCCCTAAGGAGGTCAGACGATCCTCCACCAGGGCCAGGGCCTTTTCAGTGGTGGCTCCGACCTGCTGGAATGCTCTGTCCCATGAGACCAGGGCCCTTCAGGATTTAACCTCCTTCCGTCGGGCCTGTAAGACAGAGCTATTTCACCGGGCCTTTAATTTGAATTCAGCTTGATCTTTTATTTCCCTTCCCTTCCCTCCCCCTCCCCTTTTATGAAGATCACCCACTCTGAGACCCCACAGCTAATTCTCCCCTGGCCTCCTCGCTGGCCCAAGTAGGACCAATTCAGCCAGCTAGCCCTGAGGATTATCTAATGCTTATTTCCCCTAAATTGATTTTTTTATTTTTATTGTTATTCATGTTTTTGAACCAGGAAGGGCAGGGTATAAATAAAATTTTATTTTTATTTTTATTTTTATTATACCAGGGGCCCCAGGCATCCCCCCTCAAACCCAACATTGGCCAAATTCCGGGGTTTGTATTTAATAAGGCTTAGTGCTTAAACTAACCCATGGACTACTAGTGAAAGGAACCAAACCAAACTGTAGGAGTCCTAATGGATCAGCCTAAATGCCGATCACCCATCACCATGTCTTATTTCCCCCATTTCACAGATCAGGGATCATTTCCCCATTTCACAGATCAAATCCACCGGGTGCATTTGCTTGAATGAATCTAAGCCAATTTCACTATCGCAGCTGCCTATGAAAACCCTTAAAATTGGCGCTGTCGGCTGGTTACCTGGGTCCTCTGTGTGTGTGTGTGTTTTGGAAAGTGATCTCTAGATATGGTGGGAATTTCAAAAAAATGAATAAAAGCATAATTTTTAAAAAAGATTTTAAAATGCGCACAAATTTTGAACAGGTTATGTACATATCTATGTAAAAGTTGGAGATGGTGGTTCATATGCACAGATTCAACTATGTAAAAGTTGGAGATGGTGGTTCATATGCACAGATTCAAATTCAGAAATAATAGTTATAATTCAAATAGATGGGGCACAATTGTGGTGAAGGCACAAATGTAGCTTGTTTGTCTGGCTAGGAACTGCCTGTTGACAGCCACTAACTGTTCAGGGCAACTGGTCAGCCAAGATCAGAGTTTCATGGTCAATATTTAAAGTTTAGTCAGTGGAGCGGGAGACTCAGGGCTGTGGGTTTGAGCCCCACCTTGGGTAAAAGATTCCTGCATTGCAGGGGGTTGGGTTGGGTCCCCTCCAACTTGACAATTCTGTGATTCTAAGTAACCAACGCGGGAATCGGGTGGCGCTGTGGGTTAAACCACAGAGCCTAGGACTTGCCGATCAGAAGGTCGGCGGTTCGAATCCCCATGACAGGATGAGCTCCCATTGCTCGGTCCCTGCTCCTGCCAACCTAGCAGTTCGAAAACACGTCAAAGTGCAAGTAGATAAATAGGTACCGCTCCGGCGGGAAGGTAAACGGTGTTTCTGTGCGCTGCTCTGGTTTGCCGAAAGCGGCTTAGTCCTGCTGGCCACATGACCCGGAAGCTGTATGCCGGCTCCCTCGGCCAATAAAGCAAGATGAGCGCTGCAACCCCAGAGTCGTCCACGACTGGAACTAATGGGCAGGGGTCCCTTTACCTTTACCTTTTTAGTAACCAAACCACCTGGTTTAGACTGAAGCCAGGTCTTCTGAGGAGACCCGGCTGATCGTTTCTACAGCCAACAGATCACCCCTTGGGTGGCTTCCAGATTACCTGTTTGTGGACCATTGGTCCTGCTTTGTTTGTGGTGAGGTTAGATAAGGTGGCATCAAAGCTAAAGTCAAATGAATTAATATGTTATTCAAGCTTTCCAGCAAGCTAACTCTTCATTTGCTCACTTTCGTATGATGCTGAGTTTCATTTCTGATATCTAGAGCCCGATTCCAGCAATTCCCCATTTCCCCCTCTGCTTTTCAGACCAGTCCTGCCAAGACGCTCAGGACTACTGATGGACCAATGCTCTCAGTATCAGGGACTTCATGTCTTTGATGGACAGGAGATGGATTTTACACCATATCTACAAGATCAAGTGCAGGATCGAAGGTCCAGATCAAGGGAAGTCATATTCCTGCTCTATTCTGCCTTGGTCTGACCCCGCTTGGAGTCCTGAGTCCAGTTCTGGGCACCCCAGCGGAAGAAGGAGATGGACAAGGCGCAGGTGGACAAGCAGAGGAGGGTGACCAAGATGATGAAGGGTCTGGAAACCAAGCCTGATGAGGAACGGTTGAAGGAGTTGGGTATGTTGAGCCTGGAGAAGAGGAGACTGAGAGGAGATATAATAAAAGGTAACGGTAAAGGACCCCTGACCGTTAAATCCAGTCACGGACAACTCTGGGGTTGCGGCGCTCATCTCACTTTACTGGCCAAGGGAGCCGGTGTACAGCTTCCGGGTCATGTGGCCAGCATAACTAAGCCGCTTCTGGCGAACCAGAGCAGCGCACGGAAACGCCGTTTACCTTCCCGCCGGAGTGGTACCTATTTATCTACTTGTACTTTGACGTGCTTTCGAACTGTTAGGTGGGCAGGAGCAGATACAGAGCAATGGGAGCTCACCCCATCACGGGGATTCGACTGCCAACCTTCTGATCGGCAAGTCCTAGGCTCTGTGGTTTAGACCACAGCGCCACCCGCGTTCCTAGGAGATATGGTAGTCATCTTCAAATATTTCAAGGGCTGTCACACAGATGATGAAGCAAGCGTGTTTTCTCTCTGGAGGGTAGGACTCGAACCCAGGGCTTCAAGAAAGGAGATTCTGACTATACATCAGGGAGAACTTTCTGGGGGTAAGAGCTGTTTGACAGAGGAACGGACTCCCTTGGAAGATGGTGGACTTCTTGGAGGTTTCTGAACAGAGGTTGGATGGCCATGGGTCAGAGATTTGTTAGCTGTGGCTGCATTGCAAGGGGTTGGACTAGATGACCCTCTAATTCTACAATTCTGGGAAGCAGAAGAATAGGCTACTGTCATGCTCTGCACAGTGGCGTAGCGTGGGTTGTCAGCACCCGGGGCAAGGCAAGTAATTTGCGCCCCCTAACCCATGGATTTGCGCCCCCTAACCTGTGGATTTGCGCCCCCTAACCCATGGATTTGCCCTAACCCCAGATGTTGCGGCCGGCACCCCCTGCACCCCCCACGCTACGCCACTGGCTCTGCATTAGACAGCATGCAGACAAGTGTCCTACTTTACAGAGCAGAGTCCTCTGTTTCAAGGTGTCCTCGATTAGATGGGGTTGCAGGGCTTAAATTAAAAAAATTATCATCGTTAAGGAGTCCTAAGTAGGGGGAACCTTGTCATTGCCCACCACCATGAAACAGTCACACACAGTCACACACAGATCACCATGAAACAGTCACACACAGATCACCTGGTCTTCCCCACAATGCCTTGCGCTTCCGTTTAAATCACAGCAATTCTTTCTACCCATATGAATTAGCATATGCAGATTTAATACAAATCTGAACCAGTTTTGATCAGTGTTCCCCTGAAGTGGTTCCTTGTTTTACCTGCTTTGGGTTAATCACTCCCAGATTCCACGCAGATGCAGCCTAGTCCAGCACCACCTAGTGACTCAAGCGCGGAATGACACTTATCCACCCATTGCCGGCGGTTGCTTAGCAACCTTAGCCCTTTACTGACAGTATTTAGGCCGCTGTTTGCCAACCTGGTGCCCTCCTGCAGATGCTTTGGACTACAACTCCCATTAGCCCCAGCCAAGCTAGACCCGGGTGCCTTGTTTCTGAAGGCAGATTTAAATCTAATCACAGAATGGGGAGCAATATATTTTTGGGGGGGTGTGTGATGAGAAGAAGCCATTTTTTTCCCCTTCTGATGGCCACTTTCCCTCATGGGCAAAAATACAGGGCGTACAAAGCAGAGCTGGTGAGGGTTTTCACCTGGTGAAGAGTCGGAAGGGCCAGGCTGAGAGGTCTGGAGGGCCGCATTTGTCTCTTGGGGCCGAGAAGCCCCACATTCCCATTGCAGAAAAACTGTCAGGGCTGCCAGCCACCAGTGGGTGGGGCTGCAGCCTGCGATGGGTGAACCCAGAGCCAAAGGTGGGTGCAGGCACCCCTCTTCCGTGTTTGTGACACCCCATTTCTCTCTCTCTCTTTCTATCAGCCCTCCCCACCTCTCCCCCTTGTTTGACAGGAAAGCGGCCATCTCTCTTGCCAGAGCTCTGAGCTTAGGGCCACATTTCCCCCTTCCTCTTTCCATCACTCCCTCGCATGACGTTTGCCCAAGCGCCACAGATTGGCTGCCTCTGTCTTGGTTGAGAGTCCTTCACCTTTGGGCCCCCAGACATTGGCAGACTCTTGTTGTTGTTGTTGTTGTTGAGTCGTTTAGTCGTGTCCGCATCTTCGTGACCCCCTGGACCAAAGCACGCCAGGCACTTCTGTCTTCCACTGCCTCCCACAGTTTGGTCAAACTCATGCTGGTAGCTTCGAGAACACTGTCCAGCCATCTCGTCCTCTGTCATCCCCTTCTCCTTATGCCCTCCATCTTTCCCAGCATAAGGGTCTTTTCCAGGGACTCTTCTCTTCTCATGAGGTGGCCAAAGGATTGGAGCCTCAGCTTCAGGATCTGTCCTTCCAGTGAACACTCAGGGCTGATTTCCTTCAGAATGGATTGGTTTGATCTTCTTGCAGTCCATGGGACTCTCAAGAGTCTCCTCCAGCACCATAATTCAAAAGCATCAATTCTCCGGCGATCAGCCTTCTTTATGGTCCAGCTCTCACTTCCATACATCACTACTGGGAAAACCATAGCTTTCACTATGCAGACCTTTGTCAGCAAGGTGATGTCTCTGCTGTTTAAGATGCTGTCTAGTTTTGTCATTGCTTTTCCCCCAAGAAGCCATTGGCAGACTACAACTCCCATTGTCCCCTTCCGGCGTAGCCAAAAGTCAAGGGTGATGGGAGTTGTAGTCTGCCAATGTCTGGGCACTCAAGGCTGTTTTGGACTGTACAGGCATTCTCCCAAATGCATATGCATCTGGGTGCAAATGCCAACAGGAGATTATGTTCCTATTTTACAGTCTCCAACAAGGTTGGTTCGGTATTCTGCTTAGTTCCAAATTATGAATATTTAGGTCTCGACCGGCCAAAGAGCACAGACCTTCACTTTCCATCTCATGAAGAAACACTACATTGCACAGTAGTGGTTGGCCATTGCTTAGTGGGAGAGCAACTGCCTTGCAGCTGGAATGTCCTGGGTTCAAATCCTGTCAGCAGGTAGGGCTGGAAGAGCTTCCTTTTCAGAAATGCTTCCAGCACGTTTCCGAGCACAATTCAAAGTGACCTTTAAAGCCCTAAACGGCCTCAGTCCTGTATCCCTGAAGGAGCGTCTCCACCCCCATCGTTCTGCCCGGACACTGAGGTCCAGCTCCAAGGGCCTTCTAGCGGTTCCCTCCCTGCAAGAAGCCAAGTTACAGGGAACCAGGCAGAGGGCCTTCTCGGTGGTGGTGCCCAACCTGTGGAACCTGCCCTCCCACCAGATGTCAAAGAGAACAACAACTACCAGACTTTTAGAAGACATCTGAAGGCAGCCCTGTTTAGGGAAGCTTTTAATGTTTGATGCATTACTGTATTTTAATATTGTGTTGGAAGCCACCCAGAGTGGCTAGGGAAACCCAGCTAGATTGGTGGGCTATAAATAAATTATTGTTATTATTGTTATTGTTGTTGTTGTTATTATTATTATTATTATTATTATTATTATTATTATTATCCTTGCAGACAACACTGAGGTAGATGTTGCAATGGTCTGACTCAGCAGAAGGCAGCTTCCTGTGTTCTGGAAAATTCTTGATACAGCTGACCCTGGGCATACTTGCACTGTTGTGGCTGGCATCCGTCTGTCTCGAAAGACAATGGAGTTTGGGGGTGAAGTCAAGCTGCTGTGTTAGTAGCCCCAAAGTGACCTCCCTGGGGTGCAAGCCTGGGCAGGGCGTCTGGAGATCCTGGGCTGCCCAGATGGCAAGACACCCCCCCCCCCTTGGCCTCCTGATGTGGTCCAAAGGAAAGCAGAACAAGACATTTGGCACCTGTTTGGCTGCAGGTGTTGCCGGAAGGAGGTGTTGCCGAAAGGCGCCATCCGACCGCCTTAGGGACTCCGCTCTAGATTTGTGTAGGATTAACTCCCCGGCCTTTTCTTTCCTTGAATATATCCGACAACTGGGAAACACTGTGAGTGCTCCAGTTGGAGAACAGCCTTTTCCGAAGGTGTCATGGGCTTTGAAGACACTCGAACTCAGGACACAAGGGGGAAACGGGCTAAGAGGAAGGCACGCTTGGCAAATCCACACCGTGATCAACTCCCGCCCGGAAACCTATGTCCCCACTGTGGAAGGATGTGTGGATCCACACTTGGCCTCCACGGTCACTTACGGACTCACTGCTAAAACCCTGTTTTGGAAGATCTATGAGTGATTGCCAAAGAATAAGAATAAGATATCCTGCAAAGGATCAGAGGTTTAGGACCAGAGATTCCTTTCTCCTTGAAGGGCTCTCTTTACAGGTAGGCAAGCCCCATCTGTCCCCTCTACAGCATGGGCAGAAACCTCCTTGACCCTTGGTCCCACTCTTGCACTTAATCCTCCAGAGCCTGTTTTTGCATGCAGGAGAAGCAAAGCCCCTAACTTGGCTCTGAGACCCATAGGCTTCTCTCACCTGGTTTAGCTGGTCTGTCAAAGCCGTTTCCCGGGGATGTAGCCACTGTCTCATGCGGACAGCTTCCAGGAGCCACAGGTGAGAGCCGAGTGCAGGGTGGGGAACAAAGGAGGACAAACTCCCCCAGAAGGAGCAGGATGTGTCCCCCAACAGGGGTTCTCCCCAAACACCCCATACATAGGTCTAAATTTTGGAGGCCCCAGGTCGCAAGGTGGTTAGATTGGTCTCAGCTAGGGCCAGGGCCTTTTCAGCACTGGCCCCGACTTGGTGGAACGCTCTGTCACAAGAGACCAGGGCCCTGCGGGACTTGACATCTTTCCACAGGGCCTGCAAGAGGGAGCTGTTCCACCAGGCCTTTGGCCGAGGCACAGTCTGATCCTTATGTTTCCCTCCCCTTATGGTCTTGATTTATTGGCTACTTTTAAAATGAGGCTGCATTTTAAATTGCATTTTAACCTGTATTTTAAATTGGTCCCGTCCCCCCCCCCCCATTATGTTTTTACTGTGATTTTATTGGTGTTAGCTGCCCTGAGCCCGGCTCTGGCTGGGGAGGGCAGGGTATAAATAAATTATTATTATTATTATTATTATTATTATTATTATTATTATTATTATTATTATTTCTTACTCTGATCACTGGGTTCATAAGCAACTGCAGCCTCCAGATAAATGATCATTTTGCTTGACTCCCTGGCACCCACACGGGAACGAAAAAGGCTTTCGTTTTGTACCTAAGCCCCGGCAAAAGCTCAACGGGCTGCAGAGGTTCCCCTCCCAGGCTGCCAGCTGTTTCCCCCAGTTTGCATGCATGCTCCATCTACTCCTTTGCAGAACTGGAGCCTGAGTCCCTCTCCTCTCCTGGCTGATTTAAACCAGCCTTGATGTCATTCCTTGTTTGCAGCTCAGGCCTTAAAACTCAGGGGGAGGCAGAGGCGGCAGAGCCCCCTCCCCTCTCCGCTTTGCTGGAGGCTCTCTCAAAGGACGGCATGCGCAGCCAATGGAAAGCCCAGCTGTGTGAGCATGATGTCACCAGGACAGGCTCCCATTGGGCAAGGTCGGGCTACTTAACCTAGCAACAGCCGCCAAGGCCGCCTCGCCCCCATTAACCCCCTGCAAGCCAGCTCTGCTCTCTCCGCCCCCCCCCAGTTGTTAATCACTTTTGTGGGGAGCTGTGCAGCCGCACTCTTGCGCTTCCTTCTCCCTGCTCACAAAGGAGGGAGCTGGCAGGTGAAAAGGAGGCCTGTCAGCCGTGGAAACCGCAGCCCTTTTGTTGCCCGGCCTCAGTTCCCCCTGCCTTGCCCCCCCTCGGGCGCGCACAGATGGCACCATTGTTGCCTGAACAAAGCCGGAGGGGAGTGCCGTGCCATGGGTTGGCAGGGCGGCGGAGGCCGGCAGCTGGCGGGCAAGCGCCAGGCCTGGCTTGGCTCAAGCTGTCGCGGTGGAAGCTCGCCAGCAAGTGGCAATAAATAACAAGGGGCAGCGGCACGCCAGGACCCCCTCTGCACTGTCCCGGCCGGGCAAAGCCCCCTCTGTGCCAGCCCTGCAATGCCAGGTTGCCCACAGGGGCTTGGTCCCAGTTTGCAGGCTGAGCACAACAAACCACGGTTCCCGGGGTCGGGTGTAGCAGCAAGCCACGGTTTACCTCTGCGTGGAAAAGTCGGGCTGCTGCTACGTTTGAAGAGGGTGTGAGGGACCTCGAAGCACATTTTGCCGCCTGAGGCGAAGGGCAAGATGGCTCTGCCCCTCTCTCTGTGCACAAAGGGTACTGAGTCCGGCTGTTGGGCCTGGCAACGGAGCAGCGTCCTCTGCTGTGCCAGAGAGCGGCAGGTCAGGTCAGAGGGTGCAGGTCAGGCCCTGTCCCTCAGCACCTGTCGCCTGAGGCTCTCACCTCACTCTGCCTCCCGGTCGGGCAGAGGACTCGAACCCATGGCTTCAAGTTACAAGAAAGGAGATTCTGACTAAACCTTTGGGAAAACTTTCTGAGGGTCATTGCTGTTTGATTGCGGACTGTCCTTCATTGGAGATTTCTGAACAGAGGTTCACCTGTCTGGGATTATTTACCTGTGATTCCATCACTAAAGGTAAAGGGACCCCTGACCATTAGGTCCAGTCGTGGCCGACTCTGGGGTTGCAGCGCTCATCTCGCTTTATCGGCCGAGGGAGCCGGCGTACAGCTTCTGGGTCATGTGGCCAGCATGACTAAGCCGCTTCCGGCGAACCAGAGCTGCGCACGGAAACGCCGTTTACCTTCCCGCTGGAGCGGTACCTATTTATCTACTTGCACTAGTGTGCTTTCGAACTGCTAGGTGGGCAGGAGGATTCCATCCCTACAATTCTACAATTCTGTGGTTCTACAAATAACGTTTGCACCAGCAAAAGTTGCAAACCACACACCCCCCCCCCTGAAATCCTGTATACACCACAAATGTCTCGGTTTGTTTCTGGTCCTGCTTTTTTTGCTCTGGACTGCGAAATTTCCCCTCCATGAAACAGTCCTGCGGAAGCATTACGGAACCGATATAGCCAAATGATGTGCGGACGGTTCAGTTTCAATCCTGCGCTCATGATGCAATCTTAAATCCACGCAGTGCTAAATCCAGCGGCAAACTGCCCCTGTGATTCCGCTTGCAATTGAGGTGTGGGAGACGCTCTTTGTGGGGTGAGTTGGGGACCCTGCCTCTCCCCTCTTGCAGGGCCCAGGAGGGGATTTCTGGCTCCCCACTGGCCCAGCGGAATCCCAGGAAATTTGGTGTGTGTGGGGGGGGGAGGCAGCTGGGCCCCATCGCAAACCTTTGCAGGCAGGCCCTGACCTGCCTCCTTGCCTCCGGGGTCTGGCAAAACAAACAAACAAAGAAGAAGGAACCCAAAGTCCCGCAAATAACTTTCCTTTTCTTTTCGGGCTCCCGAGGTTGCCTTGGGGATGGCAGCTTGG
The DNA here is from genome assembly GCA_034642415.1 of Podarcis siculus. NCBI lineage: Eukaryota > Metazoa > Chordata > Lepidosauria > Squamata > Lacertidae > Podarcis > Podarcis siculus. The sequence continues at coordinate 17,012 of JAXCMG010015920.1, read as the reverse complement.
CTTTTGATGTCATCCCGGATCGGTTGCCACGGTGACCGGGTCTCTCTGCGGTCACCATTGCCATGGTGACAGACTGGCTTGAGTGATGGAGAATGGGGCTTAAGCCAGAGGGACGGCTCTCCTTCCGCTGGGCTTGGCGATGAAGGCATAGTTGCAGGCCGCAGAAATCCCGCTGCCCCAAGGCCCAGACCCACGGACCAAATATCTAGGGAAAGACACCCTCCCCCCAACTCACGAGAGGAACACCTGCTTTGAATGCAGAAGGTCCCGGGTGTTTGCTTCTTCTTCTTTTTTAACATAGTTTTTTTAATTGATTTTCACAGTTTTTACAAATTTACTTATATTTCAGTATACGTTTTTCGTAAATTTTTGACATCCCACCCTTATTTCCGTGATGTTTTTATTCCCACCTTAAACGTCCTGCTTTATATGACATACTTTAATCTAATACAATTATCCTCCATTTCACTTGTCATTGTTTTCATTCCGCTGCTCATAATTCGAACCCTGTCCGCGTGGCTATAACAGTTTTTCAAATAGCCCAAAAAGGGTCTCCACTCTTTCATGAACAATTCGTCTCTTTTATCTCTTTATTTTTGCTGTCAATTTTGCCATTTCCACATAGCCCATTCTCTTTTGAAGCCATTCCTCTTTGGCAGAAACTTCTCCTTCTTCCCATTTCTGAATGTACAGGATTCCAGCTGCTGCTGCCGCATCCAAAGGGCCCAATTTTGATCCTCAGCATCTTCAGGTCGGCCTGAGAAAGACGGCCTGGGGAGCAGCTGCCAGTCAGAGCCCAGACTAGGCTTGGAGAAACTTTCTGTGCTTTCTGTTCTTGTTTGTATTACGCATTTTGTGTTTTTAGCTTGTTATGTTGCGAACAGCCCTGAAATGGAGTGTGGTATACCAATTCAATAAAAAATAAAATTAAACAAATAAATAGAACTCTGAGGGCCGAATTCCTTTTCAGACAAGCTTCTGAGAGCCACATGCAAAACCAGACAGAACAAGGGATGCTAATTTCACCTTTTGTGCAGCAGACCAGTTTCTACAGACACTACAAAAGCACCTAGCTAAACCATACCTTCCAACTTCTTTCAAATAAAAGCAGGGGTGCACGTCTTCCGGGATGCACCCCTGGGTGAGTCACGTGACCCATGCCTTGCTCTCGCACCCCTCTTCATCCCCACCCCACCCCACAATTCATATTCATATATATGTGTCTCTAACTCTTCTCACCGGCTCATATAAATAGCTGAGTCTGGTGTTCCCAAACTTTATAGTTATAAATTGTGGGTTGCCATCTGATTTTAATTTGTATTTCAGTCAATTGCTGGATTTTATGTTTTAACGTACAGTGGTACCTCGGGTTACATACGCTTCAGGTTACAGACTCTGCTAACCCAGAAATAGTACCTCAGGTTAAGAACTTTGCTTCAGGATGAGAACAGAAATCGTGCAGCAGCGGCAGCAGGAGGCCCCATTAGCTAAAGTGGTGCTTCAGGTTAAGAACAGTTTCAGGTTAAGAATGGACCTCCGGAACGAATTAAGTACTTAACCCGAGGTACCACTGTTTTATATATTTTGATGTTAGCTGCCCTGAGCCTGTTTTGGCCGGGGAGGGCGGGATATAAATAACAAAAGTTGTTGTTGTTTATCTATTCTTTATTAAAACTAAAAGGAATTATAAGACAACAGAAGAAGAAAAGGAAGAGAAAAAAGTGAACTTATAAATTTACCAGATTACTATGCTTCTCCTAAACTTTACCTGATACAGGTTTTATACACAGGATTTCCAAATATTGTTGAATTTGCCCATGGCAAGTCTGCGTTCAATGTGCCACTTGTTCAGATGTTGAGGGTTCGTACATCTCTTCTCTCTACAGTGGTACCTCAGGTTACAGACACTTCAGGTTACATATGCTTCAGGTTACAGACGCTTCAGGTTACAGACTCCGCTAACCCATAAATAGTACCTCGGGTTAAGAACTTTGCTTCAGGCTGAGAACAGAAATCGTGCTCCGGCGGCACGGTGGCAGCAGGAGGCCCCATTAGCTAAAGTGGTGCTTCAGGTTAAGAACAGTTTCAGGTTAAGAACGGACCTCCGGAACGAATTAAGTTCTGAACCTGAGGTACCACTGTATTATTCTATCAATTAGCCCAGTTTCCGGGGCTGCTTTTCAGTTTTCTTGAAAGCGGACTTGGAGAAATGGATCTAGGCAGTGGGACCAACCCACCCCCCCCAGGCAAAATGGACAGGTGGGTGGAGGGGTGGGGATTGCACCCCTGCCAGTCACCTGAAGGGAACACAGAGCCATTAGCGGATCAGCAGTCTCCCCGCAACCTCCCTTTGCTGCAGAAAGATGATCCTGCACCTGTTCCACACCTGCCGTCATAGGGCAGGTGTGTGTGGCTTGCCAAATTGGCCTGATTTAGACCCGCAGGTCAGGTGTTCCCCACAGCTGCACTGACTGAAGGGGAGATTGCCACCGGGGCTGTTTCAGAAACGCACAAAAACCCGGGCACATTTCCCACCACATCAGCTGCCTCCCCTTCGCCCTTTCTGACCCTGCGCATCCTGGGCAGCTAAGCCTCTGGGATTAACAGCCTCTGACCCGGCCTCTTCATCAAAAGCTACTTAGCAGGCTCGGCAGGTGTTGGGAGCCTGAAATAGAGAGGCGAAAAGGGCGTCAAAGAGATGCTTTAGTTATACTTATTTCGCTTGGCGGAGTGACCTGCTGCCCATAAGACAAAGTCCCTCTGGGCAGTTCGTGAAACGGTATAAAAGGAAGCTCTCAGTACAGAGCATATACCGTATTTTTTGTTCTATATGACTCACTTTTTCCCTCCTGAAAAGTAAGGGGAAATGTGTGTGCGTCTTATGGAGCGAATGCAGGCTGCGCAGCTATCCCAGAAACCAGAACAGCAAGAGGGATTGCTGCTTTCACTGCGCAGCGATCTCTCTTGCTGTTCTGGGTTCTGGGATTCAGAATATTTTTTTTCTTGTTTTCCTCCTTCAAAAACTAGGTGTGTCTTGTGGTCTGGTGCGTCTTATAGAGTGAAAAATATGGTATTAATTAAATGTGGTATTAAATACATATTAAATATGGTACTACTGGTAGAAAATAAAATCTGCATGGAACCCAGTATGAGAACAGTCTAAGGGGAAGGGGTGCTGGCCAACCCTGCAGGGAGGGCGTGCGGATAAGTAGCCATCTTTGAGGTCAACCTGGCTGTGCAAATACACCAGGCAGATTTTAAACTGAGGCGGAACCCAGTTGTGCATTTCAAAGCACTTTTATGACCCTTCGGCAATATTCCCTACTTTACTGAAGGTACATTATTGCAGTCCATAACAATTTTTTTAAAAAATTTCCTTTATGAATACATAAGTACGTTTCCGAGCACAGTTCAAAGTGTTGGTGTTCACCTTTAAAGCCCTAAAGGGACTTGGTCCAGTATACCTGAAGGAGCGTCTCCATCACTATTGTTCTGCCCGGACACTGAGGTCCAGCTCCGAGGGCCTTCTGGCGGTTCCCTCCCTGCGAGAAGCAAAGCTACAGGGAACCAGGCAGAGGGCCTTCTCGGTAGTGGCACCCGCCCTGTGGAACACCCTCCCACCAGATGTCAAAGAGAAGAACAACTACCAGACTTTTATAAGACATCTGAAGGCAGCCCTGTTTAGGGAAGCTTTTAATGTTTAATAGGTTATTGTATTTTAATATTCTGTTGTAAGCCGCCCAGAGTGGCTGGGGAAACCCAGCCAGATGGGCGGGGTATAAATAAATAATTATTATTATTCTCATCCTGAAGTGATTAAACAATGATTAAAATCAGCATATAGATGACAGATAAATAGATAGATAAGATAGATAGAGATATTGCTTCTAGATGATCTGTTTATTGAGCATTCATCCTGATTTGCTTGCAGGGAGATTAGAATAATAGAACAATAGAATCTTAAGAGTTGGAAGGGACCCCGAGGGTCATCTAGTCCAACCCCCTGCAATGCAGGAATCTTAGCTAAGGCGTCCCTGACAGGTGGCCATCCAACCTCTGCTTTAAACCTCCAAGAAAGGAGATTCTATCTCCCTTCTTCCAAGGGAGAGTGTTCCACTGTCGAACGGCTCTTACTGTCAGAAAGGTCTTCCTGATATTTAATCTGAACCTCCTTTCTTGCAACTGGAAGCCATGGGTTCAAGTCCTACCCTCAAGAGCAGGAAAAAACAAGCATGCTCCCTCCTCCATGTGACAGCCCTTAAGATATTTGAAGATGACTATCATAGCTCCTCTCAGTCTCCTCTTCTCCAGGCTCAACATACCCAGCTCCTTCAACCGTTCCTCATCAGGCTTGGTTTCCAGACCCTTGATCATCTCGGTCACCCTCCTCTGCCCACTTTCCAGCTTGTCAACATCCTCCTTAAATTGTGGAGCCCAGAGCTGGACACCGGACTCCAGGTGTGGTCTGACCAAGGCAGAATAGAGAGATACTATGACCTCCCTTGATCTGGACACTAGACGGCTGTTGCTGTAGCCTAGAATACTGTTAGCATCACACTGTTGACTCATGTTGACTCACCAAGGTTAGACAGCAACACTGGCTATGCCATTTGTTCCCCTTCGTTTGCAGGGAGGTTAAATGGAGGTGAATCGTAGGAAATATCACCCCATCCTTTCCAGCGTCTCTCCCCATCTCTTGGGGTAATGAGGTTGCTGAGAAAACCCTTGCGATCATCTATAATTGCAAAACCTGAATTTGCTGGAATGAAAACACTGAATCTGGAGACACCCAGAGTTTCTAGCCCAATGCAGGTGGGAAACTTGGCATCCCTTACTTTAGAAGTCCCCGTAAGCCTGACCCTGTAGAAGAGCCTTCTGCAAGCTGCACCTGCCTGGGATGGATGGGGGAAGAAGGCTGCTTTAGAAGATGCAGCATCGTTTGCAGGGAAAGAACAGAACATGTTTACGCACAGAACAAACAACACCTCTGATTTCTACATCCAGACTGTTCTGGTGGGTTGCCTTGAAATACGGTGCGTTTGCTGCCACCTTGTGGCAAGTCTGCAGATGAATTGTACTTGTTACTGGAATCCGTCTGTCTCAAGAGGCAATGGAGTGCACCTGGGGGGGGGGGTGAAGTCAAACCGCTGGGGAATCACAGCGCCTGCTGTGGCTGCAGAGACCAGAAACTTGTACCTGCTGCTTCCCACATATTTTTTTTGCTGTCTTAGCAGCACCAAAATGACCTCCCTGGGACACATACATACAAGCCATGTTGTTCGTTGTTCTAATGTGTTGTAAGCAATGACAAACCTAGACAGCATCTTAAAAAGCAGAGACATCACCTTGCCAACAAAGGTCCGTATAGTAAAAGCTATGGTTTTCCCAGTAGTGACGTATGGAAGTGAGAGCTGGACCATAAAGAAGGCTGATCGCCAAAGAATGGATGCTTTTGGATTATGGTGCTGGAGGAGACTCTTGAGAGTCCCATGGGCTGCAAGAAGATCAAACCTACCCATTCTTAAGGAAATCAGCCCTGAGTGCTCACTGGAAGGACAGATCCTGAAGCTGAGGCTCCAAGACTTTGGCCACCTCATGAGAAGAGAAGACTCCCTGGAAAAGACCCTGATGCTGGGAAAGATGGAGGGCACAAGGAGAAGGGGACGACAGAGGACGAGATGGTTGGACAGTGTTCTCGAAGCTACCAGCATGAGTTTGGCCAAACTGTGGGAGGCAGTGGAAGACAGGAGTGCCTGGTGTGCTCTGGTCCATGGGGTCATGAAGAGGCGGACACGACTAAACGACTAAACAACAACAACAACAACGTGTTGTAAACCGCTTTGAGATTTTTTTTTCTTTAAAAGTTAAAGCGGTATAGAAATAACATGAATACTAATGAGAACACATAGTTTTACTTGTGTGCCAGCGTTACCTAGTTACAACCATGCTCAAGCCGACTTACAACTTGGAGAGGAAAAAAATTACACCATTGCAAACATAGCAAAAGTAGTCATAAACACTGAATAAAGCCTCAAAAAGCACACAACTAAATTGAAACCATTTCCACATAAATCATAATAAGATCTAGAATAAAAACACAAAAATTAATGGCAATAACTGCAACAACACACACACACAAAAGCAGATCAACCACCCCTAAGCAACAACCCAAGTGTCTGAGCAGCAGCCTCAGCTTTTGTAGCTGGAGTCAGTCCGCCCCCCGCCCCCCCCTCCCAGGTCAGATGGGAAAAGGCCTGCAAGGCAGGGAGCAAGTCTTCCAGGAATCACAGCCAAGATGACTATTTGAGTAGCTGGCAATATAACAAATATTGAAAGACACTACAGGCTGTCTTATGTGTGCACATAGAAGTACACTTTTGGAAATCAGAATTTATAACATTCGTATTAGCAAAGTATAATATCCTAGCCTCACACTCCAAAGTAAGGCAGAGATAATCAGAGCAGAGCTATCTAGGGATATTCATAGCTGAGTAGCGGAACACTACTGACTCACACTGGGCAGGGCGTCTGGAGGTCCTGGGCTGCCCAGACGACAAGACCCCTCTCTCGGCCTCCCTGATGGGGTCCAAAGGACAGCAGAACAAGATGTTGGGCACCAGTTTGGCTGCAGAAGTTACTGCAAGGAGAAGAAGAAGAAGAGGAGGAGGAGGAGGAGGAGGAGGAGGAGGAGTCTGGATTTGATATCCCGCTTTATCACTACCCGAAGGAGTCTCAAAGTGGCTCACAATCTCCTTTCCCTTCCTCCCCCACAACAAACACTCTGTGAGGTGAGTGGGGCTGAGAGACTTCAGAGAAGTGTGACTGGCCCAAGGTCACCCAGCAGCTGCAGGTGGAGGAGCGGAGATGCGAACCCGGTTCACCAGATTACGAGTCCACCGCTCTTAACCACTAGACCACACTGGCACCATCCAACCATCTTAGGGACTCCACTCCAGATTTGTGTAGGGTTGACCCAGAGCCTTTTTCTCTCTCGAAGACTTCCCACAAGGCAGCAGACGGAGGCAGTGGAAGACAGGAGTGCCTGGCGTGCTCTGGTCCATGGGGTCATGAAGAGGCGGACACGACTAAATGACTAAACGACATCTTTCTCTGTGCCACGCATGATTTTGTAATCATGTCATCTCTCGCTCGCCTTTTCTCTAAGTCTAAACGAAAAAGTCCAAAACGCTGCGACCGTTCCTCACAGGGGAGTTGCTCCATCCCTTGGATCATTCTGGCTTCCTTTTTCCGAACCGTCTCCAACTCTCCAATGTCTCTTTTGAGGTGAGGCAATCAGGAGCAACGAAGATGACCCAACGACTTCTACATCCTGCCTGCCAAGCTGTCAAAGATGAGCCGTGATGTGTGTTGTTGTTGTTTAGTCGTTTAGTTGTGTCCAACTCTTTGTGACCCCCTGGACCAGAGCACGCCAGGCACTCCTGTCTTCCACTGCCTCCCCCAGTTTGGTCAAACTCATGCTGGTAGCTTCAAGAACACTGTCCAGCCATCTCGTCCTCTGTCGTCCCCTTCTCCTTATGCCCTCCATCTTTCCCAACATCAGGGTCTTTTCCAGGGAGTCTTCTCTTCTCATGAGGTGGCCAAAGTCTTGGAGCCTCAGCTTCAGGATCTGTCCTTCCAGTGAGCACTCAGGGCTGATTTCCTTCAGAATGGAGAGGTTTGATCTTCTAGCAGTCCATGGGACTCTCAAGAATCTCCTCCAGCACCATAATTCAAAAGCATCCATTCTTCGGCGATCAGCCTTCTTGATGGTCCAGTTCTCAACTTCCATACATCACTACTGGGAAAACCATAGCGTGTGTACTCTTGCAAAACTTGCACACTTTGCAAGCTTGGGGGTAGGTCTGCTCCCACCTGCACCAGCAGCGCCTGGGGCTGGGCGATAATCCTGCACCCTCCTTTAAAGACTCCTGATCAGTCTCTGTTACTTCTCCTGTCAGCAGCCCATGGCCCTTCTCAGCCTCTTCAGACCCCCCCCCCCACGCTGCCAGGAAGGCGTTGGCATCCCTGCTCCCCTTTCCAAAGCAGCCAATGGCACCAAACCAGCTTCACCTCTCTCGGCCCAGTAGACCTGAAGGCGTGTCTCCACCCCCATCATTCTGCCTGGATGCTGATTTCCAGCTCCGAGCGCATTCTGGTGGCTCCCTCATTGCGAGTAGCAAAGCTACAGGGAACCAGGTATAAGGCCTTCTCGGTGGTGGCGCCTGCCCTGTGGAACGCCCTCCCATCAGATGTCAAAGAGATAAACAACTACCTGACATTTAGAAAACATCTGAAGGCAGCCCTGTTCAGGGAAGTTTTTAATGTGTGACATTTTGGTGTATTTTTAATTCTTGTTGGAAGCCGCCCAGAGTGGCTGGGGAAACCCAGCCAGGTGGGCGGGGTAAGGTAAAGGTAAAGGGACCCCTGACCATTAGGTCCAGTCGTGACTGACTCTGGTCGAACCTGACCTAGGTTCTGACACAGAACCTAGGACTTGCTGATCAGAAGGTCGGCGGTTCGAATCCCCGAGACGGGGTGAGCTCCTGTTGCTCGGTCCCTGCTCCTGCCAACCTAGCAGTTCGAAAGCACGTCAAAGTGCAAGTAGATAAATAGGTACCTCTCTGGCGGGAAGGTAAACGGCGTTTCCGTGCGCTGCTCTGGTTCACCAGAAGCGGCTCAGTCATGCTGGCCACATGACCCGGAAGCTGTACGCCGGCTACCTTGGCCAATAAAGCGAGATGAGCGCCGCAACCCCTGAGTCGTCCGCGACTGGACCTAATGGTTAGGGGTCCCTTTACCCTTTACCTTTTTAAGTGTTATTATTGTGGAAAATTCAATAAAAAAATTGAAAAGAAAAAAAAAGACATCCCTGCTCACGCCCTGGCATGCATGTCAAATGCACCCTGTTCAACACTCCTTTGTTTTAAGCGGCTCGGTGAGTCGGTGCGTCTGCTTGTTAACCGGAAGGTTGGCAGTTAGAGCCCACCCAGGAATGGTTGTGGGTAGAATTCCTGCATTGCTAGGGGCTGGACTGGATGACCCACAGGGTCCCTTCCTAGTCGACAATTCCAGGATTCTGTGGATGTGGATGTAGCCGGCCTCTCGTATGAAATTTAAATGTTCTTCTGGTTTGGTACATCCCCACCAGAGGGAGGCAAAGAGCCACAAATGATGATCTAGGTCTCATTGCGCTTCCAGCTGGATCCTTATTGTGGGGTCCCAGCACCCAAAAATACAGGGTTTTATTGGCAGTGAGTATCCACAACAGCACCTGCCAGCCTGATCCCGCCCCCCATTTAATCCAGTTTTCCCCTTTCTACAGAAAATCAGATAACTTTTTCCTTAAAGCCCTATTGCTAGCACCCATTTGTGGCATCTTCTGACCAACCCATAGGCAATACTGAGCGCTGGTCTGGAAGCCAGATGGCAACTCCCCGAAATGCAGTGGCAGCAAAACAAAGCCGTTGTGTCTAGTTGCCATTGACAGGGAAGTCATAGTTCCACTCTATTTTGCCTTGGTCAGGCCACACCTGGAGTCCTGTGTCCTGTTCTGGGTGCCACAATTTAAGAAGGGTGTTGACAAGCTGGAAGGTGTGCAGAGGAGGGCGAACAAGATACAGTGGTACCTCAGGTTACATACGCTTCAGGTTACACACTCCGCTAACCCAGAAATAGTGCTTCAGGTTAAGAACTTTGCTTCAGGATAAGAACAGAAATCGGGCTCCGGCGGCGCGGCAGCAGCAGGAGGCCCCATTAGCTAAAATGGTGCTTCAGGTTAAGAACAGTTTCAGGTTAAGAACAGACCTCCGGAACGAATTAAATACTTAACCTGAGGTACCACTGTAATCAAGGGTCTGGAAAGTAAGTCTTATGAGCAACGGTTGAAGGAGCTGGGCATGTTTAGCCTGGAAAAGAGGAGACTGAGAGGAGATACGATTGCTGTTATGTACTGAATTTCTCACCCTGGGCCAGCAGGGGGATACCGTAGATAGTTATGCAAATAAGGGATCGAAAGTGACGTTCAGTGATTGGATAGTTTTAGAAAATTGTTACAGTTACATTGTACCGGAGCTCTATATAAGCAGGTTGGCTGAATCCTTCAGCCCAGTTCTGTTCTGGCCTCTGAATAAACAAGAGCTGTTTGAAGAATCGCTGTGTCGTCTGATATGTTCACCCACAACTTAACAATTGCCATCTTCAAATATCTCAAAGGCTGCCCCATGGGAGAGGGAGCGAGCTTGTTTTTTCCTGCTCTGGGGGGTAGGACTCGAACCCATGTCTTCAAGTTACAAGAAAGGAGATTCTGAGTAAACATGCAGAAAAACTTTCTGGCGCTACACTTCTATGATTGACGCCTGTCACACTCCAGTACTCTGCCAACGCTCCTTCCCCCTGTTTTCACCACCCCGCAGGCAATTACCTTTCCCTGAATGTCTTGTTTGGAGCCATATTGAGAAACTGCCTTTTTTTTCATGTCCAGCATCAGCAGAGACATAAAATACTGATTCCGGCTAATGGCTGCTATTACAGGCAATGGCAAGAAGGTAGCCTTTCCTTTATTTCCTTCCATTCACATTTGCACCCACCTGGCCGCCAAAGCCCCTTCTTTACCTCTCTGCACTCGCCTGGTTTGCGTCAGCTAATTTGCCCCCATCGGGTGCAAATTATGCCATTGACTCTTGCACGGGGGCAAAGCGAGCGGCCGGCTGCCACAAGAAAAGCTTATAGCCTTGTGCGCTGTTTCTTTGGGCAGCCGTTCAAGGCCACGGCTTTCTTCTTGCTCAGAAACAGCTTCTGGTTTCTGGACCAGATTCCCCAGGAAGTGTAACTGTTTTCTCATCACTCCCCCCCCCCCGCCCCCCCGCTTATCTTAATCTTTAAAATGTCTAATAATAAAGGTTTATAATTAAACATAGAGAATCAGAGCTATAAATATGAGCAGGTGATGAGAGGGGCGGGAGAAGAAGGTTATGTTAATGGGAAATAATTAATCATTATCATTTTCCCCCCCCCCCCCCGTTTTTGTAAAAAGAGCCAATGTTTCTATAAATTTAGACCTCCTTGTCAGTCAGTTGGTGACTTTCTTTGGTAGGGTAGTTCATCAGAACAGTTTCGCAGGTTTTCACTAAGCCCCCCACATTAAAAGGCTGATTAAAGAAATTAAGGATCGCTGAAAATGGAGCTTCCACATTCATAAGCAGTCTACCTCTAAATATGAGCTGCTAGGAATATGAGCTATTGTGTTCATGCCCGCCTTGTGGGTTTGCTTGAGGCATCTGATTGGCCGCTGTTGGAAATGGCATGCTGCAATAGGCCAACTGTGACCCTGCAGAGTTTAATGAGGTTCTTAGATTACTGTAAAACACTCTCTGTGTTTGAACAGCCTTTGAAGCTGTAGCAGGGGAAGAATTCTCCTCTCTAGGCTCCTGTCAGCTCCTGGTGGAATCTAGACACATATAAAAAAAAGGCTGTAAATGATACCATCCTAGCAGAATTGAATGATACTTGTGTATAATAAATAAATGGAATACACATCTTAGTGGAATGTATGAAAAAAGATATAAAACAAAACTGTGTGATAAAACCAGGACAATAGAAAAAGCATAATGAGAACGATTGGAAGTTTTTTACAGAAAACTTTATTGGATAAGACATGATGTTGTATAAATATTTGGTTCTTTCGATATTGTTATTTTTCCTTTATTTCGTTATTTTTAAACCCTTTTTGATGCGATGAATCCTTTTTTCTCTTTCTTTCTTCTTTTCTTCCTTTGTACCTAATTTTGTTATGCTTACCTTCGTTGTATGACTGTATTTTAAAACAATAAAGACTTATTTTTTAAAAAAATGCTGTGAAAATGCTTTTTCTTTTCTTAGCGTTTTGAAAATATACCGTATTGGCCTGAATATAAGCCGCACTTTTTTTTTTTCAAAATTCCAGCTGTGAAAAGTTAAAGTACGACTTATATTCGGAACTGAGCGCTGCCAGCGCACCTCCTGGCACTACTGCCCTGAACGGGGGACGGGGGGCAACTGGTGCCGGCTTGGGGAGTGGGGCACCAAATGCCGGCCGCCCCCCATCCCCCGTTCAGGGCAGTAGTGCCGGGAGGCAGGCCGCACCCGCAAATAAGCCTTGAATTTTAAAGGTGGAGCTTATTTGTGGGTGCGTCTTATATTCAGGCCAATATGGCATATTGAATTTGCCATAAGCGCGCCATCACCATCTAGTGTCACATTTGTATAATGCACTAAAAAAGGTAAAGGGACCCCTGACCATTAGGTCCAGTCGTGGCCGACTCTGGGGTTGTGGCGCTCATCTCACTTTACTGGCCGAAGGAGCCGGCGTACAGCTTCCGGGTCATGTGGCCAGCATGACTAAGCCGCTTCTGGCAAACCAGAGCAGCGCACGGAAACGCCGTTTACCTTCCCGCCGGAGCGGTGCCTATTTATCTACTTGCACTTTGACATGCTTTCGAACTGCTAGGTTGGCAGGAGCAGGGACCGAGCAACGGGAGCTCACCCCGTTGCGGGGATTCGAACTGCCGACCTTCCGATCGGCAAGTCCTAGGCTCTGTGGTTTAACCCACAGTGCCACCCGCATCCCTATAATGCACTTAAAACACACTTAAAATGTTCTTATTTGCCGCTGATGGGAGCATATAACGCTCAGTTCTGAAAGCACTGCATGGGCTGCTCAGTATACAACCAAACCCTTTTTTGAGGTCTTAGTATTGGTATAACAAAGACCTAAGCAACTTGGGACCTGGTTACCTTAGAAACCTCCAAGGAAGGAGAATCCACAACCTCCCGAATGTCGCCAGAATGGGAGACAAAAGGGGTCCTTGGAGAAAAGTATTGCTGAAGGACAAAATCCTTTTTTTAAAGACACCACCTATTTTATTATTTTATTTTATTTTATTTTATTTTATTTTATTTTATTTTATTTTATTTTATTATTTTATTTTATTTTATTTTATTTTATTTTATTTTATTTTATTTTATTTCTTACTGCCCTTCCTCCAAAGATCATAGGGCAGCTCACAGCACAGAAATTCTCCAAAATTCTGAGATTCTAAAACACCTTCAGGGAAGCTTGTTAAGTTTCTCATTTGTAAATCTTACAGCATAGTTCATGGGTAGGCAAACTAAGGCCCGGGGGCCGGATCCGGCCCAATTGCCTTCTCAATTCGGCCCGCGGATGGTCCGGGAATCAGCGTGTTTTTACATGAGTAGAATGTGTCCTTTTATTTAAAATGCATCTCTGGGTTATTTGTGGGGCATAAGAATTCGTTCCTCCCCCCCCAAAAAAAAATATGGTTCGGCCCCCCACAAGGTCTGAGGGACAGTAGACCGGCCCCCTGCTGAAAAAGTTTGCTGACCCCTGGCATAGTCATTTGCATTACAAAAAGACTCCTCTTCCACCTTCCCTTAACTGTGTGAGAAAACACTTAAAGTTTCTGGACTGTGGACTGGCGTCTACCTGGGCTCTACCACTTTAGAGTATAGTGTGTGGGGGGGAATAGGGATGCAGGTGGTGCTGTGGTCTAAACCACTGAGCCTCTCGGGCTTGCCGATCGGAAGGCTGGCGGTTCGAATCCCCACAATGGGGTGAGCTCCTGTGGCTCTGTCCCAGCACCTGCCAACCTAGCAGTTTGAAAGCACACCAGTGCAAGTAGATAAATAGGCACCACTCCAGCGGGGAAGGTAAACGGCATTTCCATGCGCTCTGGCTCTTGACACGGTATTCCGTTGCGCCAGAAGCAGTTTAGTTGTTGGCCACATGACCCAGAAAGCTGTCTGTGGACATTCGCTGGCTCCTTCGGCTGAAAGTGAGATGAGCACCGCAACTGCATAGTCGCCTTTGACTGGACTTAACCTTCCAGGGGTCCTTTATCTTTACCTTCCGGGGGGGGGGGGAGTGCAACATTATAAGTAGCAGGGCCTTTTCTGTAGCTGCACCCACACCCATCCAAGAGAGCTCTGCCCTGCCCTGAGATTGCCCTCCTTCCTCTATTTGACTCAAACTTTGCTGCTTGAACTTGGCTGGACGTTCCCTCCACTTTGGTACGCGTTTAATATCCACGATATCAGAAAAAGCGAGTTCTTTTGGGAGAGGCCTAACTCTTACGGGTCTTGATTCCCTTCCAGCGCTGCCACTTCACAATTCAAGGTTTGGAGGTGGCTGTGGCAGACTTTCGAAGACAGCTCACCGTGGCTGTGTAATTAAAGACTATTGTGCAATTAAATGATTGGTTAATCACTTCGCAGATCAGATGAGCTTCGGAGGGAAGGAGATGAAGCACAGAGCCGCCGTCTGGAACAATGTCGGTTTTGCAGAGGGAGCCGACAGAGGAAGAGGCAACGATACTTCAGCTGTGCTGAGCCTATTATCTGCATCATCATTTTGCAGAGCGGGGGGGGGGGGGGGCTTCTGGGACCCCCTGAGCCAGCTTGTGGCTGGTTGATCTCGCCAGCGAGGTGGCAGGATCCAAGCAGATCCCCTGGAGAGACTGGGAAGAGACACAGTTAGCATTAGCGCTGCCTAATGAACCTGTCATTTCATGGAAAACTGGCCAGGAAATATTGCAATGTCTAGGACAAAGCCAAAGAGAACGAGCGTATAAAAACAGCGAGACCTGCAACAAAATGTTGCAGCATATCCTTAGCGTTCCAGCCACCTGTGGCCTCCTCCAGGATACCTGTAGGGAGCTCAGGTAGAGCATCCAATTGCCTCACACCCCATTTTCTCATTTTTCCTATTACAGCGATGCAGATATACAAAGCCCTAAACAACTTGGGTTCAGGACCAGCTGAGCCTTTACATCCCAGCTTAGAAACATAGAATCAGGGTGTTGCAAGGCAACCCCAAAGATCATCTAGTCCAACCCCCTGCGATGCTGGCAGCTTCATACATCTACATCAGGTGTGGGGAACCTTTGGCATTTATTTTACTTTCAGAGCATTCCTGCATCATCATCATCCCTTTATTGTCATTGTACAACCTGTGTACAATGAAATTAAATGTGTGATGGCCTGGGATTCAGACTCGGATGCTGAACCTGAGGGATCCCAGCCTGCACAGGATTCCCCGCCTCCAGAACCAGCTGAGCCGGGGCTGGGGCTTGAGCCTGAAGGGTCCTCACCTGTGCTGGATCCTCAGGTGCAGGCATCAGCTGAATCTGCTCTGGCTCCTGAGGTGATGGAGGACCCATTGCCCTCAGGTCCTCCACTCTCAGCCCCGTCAGAGGAAGCTGAGGTTGCCTCTGGGTCCGGTCACCCTCCAGCCTCTCCTGAGCTGCAGAGGCTCAGGGCAGAGCGGTGGAGGGAACTAAGTTCCCGCAGGAGGAGGGCTCGCCTCCAGGCCAGGAGAGGCGAGTCACCAGAGGATCGGGGCCTCCCTATGCCTCGGGGCAGATAAAAGCCGTCCAGCCCCAAGTTGCGGGAGGAACATTGCTGGTTGCTAGTTCCTGCGTGAACCCTGTCCTGCTTTCCTGCCTGAGCTCCTGACCCGCCCTGGCTCCCTGCTTGCAAGCCTGTTCCTGACTTCACCCGACTCCCTGCCCTGCACCCAGCTTCAGCTACTACGGACTGCCTCCACATTGCATCTTTGACCACGGACCAGACTTGGACCTCGCCTCTTGGGTAACCCACGGGACCAGCACAACGAGCCTCCCTCCCCCCACAACACTCAATCTCTTATCGCACAACACACCACCTCGCAAAGTCAATTTTGCTATGTTATTTTCCATTCAACAGCCTAACAGCCCACAGATAGAAGCTATTTTTTAGCCTGTTGGTACGGCTGATTATACTTCTGTATCTCCTGCCCGAGGGTAGAAGATTAAAGAGGTGCTGGCCGGGGTGTGAGTCATCCCTGAGAATTTTTCTCGCTCTCCTAAGGCAACAATCCCTTGCGATGTCATATAGCGAACTTGTAGCACCCTGCTTGTGGTTAACGCTTAGCTGGAATGGAATATTCAACGCAGCAATAGAGAAATTAAAATAATAATTTATTTGTTAGACAAATAAATGAGAGGCACAGTGGTATATGGTTACCAAAGCTCTGCCTGCCCTCCAGCCCTGATGGCCAGCACTTATATTTCCTCAGCCCAGCCCTCTTGCTCCTCCTTTGGCTGCCTCTGTCCAATCAGCCTGGTTGAAATTCCTATTGGCTGTTTGCTAGAACCAATCATAAAAGATACACCCATTTCCTATTACCTTTTATGGGAGACAAAGAGCTATATTTCCTTCTATCCATAAATGGCAGACAAGTAGCCATATATCTTACATTTGCCTCGACAAGGCACCTTAATTACCAGATCACCTTTTGCCCCTACATTCCAAAACAAATGGCTAAAACAGATGGCTCGTGGTATTAAGTTCTATCTAAACAGTGATCTTACTATTTACCAACTCTTAATTAGTGTTTTTGCAGCTTGCTTGTATTCTGTAATATGTAGGGTCAGTGTAACCTTTGCTCCCAGCCTGTATTTCCCCTTTACAACTTTGAGAAACCTGTCTCCTGTTACTTGCCATAAATCAGAGGGGCCCTTGTCCAGGAGGATAAACAACTGAAAAAAAAGTACTTAGCCAGATGGTTTTCTGCCTGGCATGAAACATTTGCAAATCTTTAAGCTCATTTTAAAATACAGGCCTTGATCAGATGCCTCAAACTCAAGGGACAGCCCATGACATCATGAGCTGTGTTCACCACCCTCTGTAGAGACTTTCTGTCCGTGGCTGTCAGGCCAGCATACCACACTGTGATACAATATGAAAGGACACTTTCTATTGTGGACCGGTAGAAGGAGATCATCAGTTGTTGTTTAACATTCTTCTTTCGCAAGACCCTGAGGAAATGCAGTCTCTGTTGGGCCTTTCTGACCACCTGAGTTGTGGTGATTTTCCAAGTCCTCACTAAGGTAAACTCCCAGGAATTTAAAGGAGGAGATTCTCTCCACACAGCCCCCCCCCCCCGATATACAACGGGGCAGGTTCCCCTCTCTTCCTCC
>JAXCMG010015916.1:0-31183 GCA_034642415.1 Podarcis siculus | reverse complement strand
TTCCGTGTGCGGCTCTGGCTCGCCAGAGCAGCGATGTCACGCTGGCCACGTGACCCGGAAGTGTCTCCGGACAGCGCTGGCCCCCGGCCTATAGAGTGAGATGGGCGCACCAACCCCAGAGTCTGTCAAGACTGGCCCATACAGGCAGGGGTACCTTTACCTTTTTTTACCTATTCAGCTCATAGTGGTGAGGAGGAATGGAAGTTCCCCCAGAATGTCTGCTTTATATACATTATTTACTCAATGGGCCCCACGTGATTGGCTAATTCCGATTTCTCCTGTAGGCCAATCAGGTTGCGGATTCACTTCCACCTGGAGCTGGATTGGGTGGCTCCTGTGGACCAACCAGACTGCTGCATTCTGGATCCTATTGTTCTAGGACCAATCCGACTGCTGCATTCTGAATCCTATTGTTCTAGGACCAATCAGACTACCACATTCTGAATCCTATTGTTCTAGGACCAATCAGACTGCTGCATTTTGGATCCTATTCAACTCGGTACATAACAAATAATAATTTATTATTTGTACCCCGCCCATCTGGCTGGGTTTCCCAGTCACTCTGGGCGGCTTCCAACAAAGATTTAAAGTACATCAAAATGTCACACATTAAAAACATCCCTGAACAGGGCTGCCTTCTAAATGTCAGGTAGTTGCTTATCTCTTTGACATCTGATGGGAGGGCGTTCCACAGGGCGGGCGCCACTACCAAGAAGGCCCTTATCCAACCCCCTGCAATGCGGGATGAAAATTCTGAAGAAAAATAACTCTGTGACTATGAAATGCAGTAGAGGTATGAGATGGTCAGAACCCTTCCAACTTGAAGCATTGGAAGTCCCATAAAAAAATTTATAATTTGGCAGAATATTTGGATGATTTGATATGTATAATTTGGAATATTTAATGTGATTTGATTGGATTGTTAAAATGGAAAATTTAATAAAAATGAAGAAAAATAACCCTGGCGAGGTGGCGATGCTCTCTGGTCAGTGACGGTGCCTTCTTCACATTGGCAGGTGATTCTCGGAGGCGGGCGGAAATTCATGCTGCCTAGGAACATGAGTGACCCAGAGCATCCGAAACAGAATGGGACCAGGAAGGATGGCCTGAACCTCATAGAAATGTGGTTGAGCAACAGGATGGTAATGGGAATTGGGGAAGGGCTGGGAGTCCAGCGGGATGGAGTGGGGGGCAGGGGGAGGAAACCCTGGTTGTGGCTTAGAGAAAACATTCACTCCTCCTCTCCTCGAACTCTTTCCATTTCAAGCCTGTAACCAAGAACTACCGCCTGCTTTCTTCTTCTTCCTCCCTCCCAATCTCGTTTTCCTTTTGTGCTGTTCCTTTTGGATTTTAAGCCTGAAGCCAGAATCTGTTTTATTGCTGATCTTTGTAAGCCACTCTGGGAGCCTTTGTTGGGCTGAAGAATAGGGCAATCGTGCTTTAAATGGTAATCGTAACAATGGAAATATATCCACTTATTGTACCTGTTTAATGCAGCCTCCCCCACCCTCTAGATGTTCTGGACTGCAGCTCATATCAGTGGGAATTGTAGTTCAAGGTATTAAGAGGGCACCTGGTGCAGGAAGGCTGGTGTAATGAACATGCTGTTGATTCCTGGTGTTTATGGACCCCATGTTTGTTTCTAGGGAGCTCAGTATGTCTGGAATAAAACAGGCCTGGCCTCCGTCAATGAAAACACTACCAACCATCTTATGGGTAAGAGAACTATGGGGGTTTTCTGTTTCTCTCCTACTGGTCAGAGGAAGGGGGCAAACTTTTCCTGATTCCTGGCACCCTGCAAGGGAATGTGAACTGTGCAGGGAGAGATTGTGTTTGGACACAGATAAACAGCAGACAAGATGAGCCACTAAGGTGGAATCTAGACACATATGAAAAAACGCTGCGAAAATGCTTTTCTAAAAAAACGTTTTGAAAAATATATTGAAGTTGCCATTAGCTCACCATTGCCATCTAGTGTCACATTTGTATAATGCACATGAAACGCACTTAAAACGTTATATTTGCAGATGTATAGCTGAGTCCTAATTGAGTGTACTCTGCCTTTATTCAGAATTTTATGCCCCCCTTTAGAACATTACTTTTCAAATGTTTTTAATATTTGATGTGTTATTATGTTTTTATATGTGCTGGAAGCCGCCCAGAGTGGCTGGGGAATCCCAGCCAGATGGGCAGGGTATACAGTCGTACCTTGTTTTGTGACCAGGATCCGTTCCAGAGCCCCAGTCGCTAGCCAAAATTGACGCAGGGCAAAGCCCCATGTCTGCGCAAGCGAGCAGAGTGGTTTGCGCTTCTGTGCATGCGCAAAGCGTGATTTAGTGCTTCTGCGCATGCGTGAGTGGCAAACCTGGAAGTAACCCGTTCCGGTACTTCCGGGTTTGCTGTGGACGTTTGCCAGAATGGACACTAGATGAGGCAGACATATTACTGTAAATGATAATAATATTGCTATAATTATTTTTACTTTAGGGTTTCACACCCCCAAAATTATTTGTAAGAAAGAAAAGGTGAGTCATAGGAGAAATGATAGATAAAACTTTGCGTGGTATGGAGAAAGTGGTGGTGGTGGGGGTCTCCCTTTGCCATAATATGGGGACTCTTGGACCATTGTTGGATGGTCCAATGTTGGAATTGAATGTTGAATGTTGGAATTAACAACAACAAACAACAACTTGTACCCTGCCCGTCTGACTGTGCGGCCCCAGCCACTCTGAGCAGCTTCCAGCACATATAAAAACATAACAAAACATTAAACATTAAAATCTTCCCTATACAGGGCTGCCTTCTGTATAGTTCTTTATCTCCTTAACATCTGATGGGAGGGCGTTCCACAGGGCGGGTGCCACCACTGAGAAGGCCCTCTGCCTGGTTCCCTGTAACCTTACCTCTCGCAGCGAGTGAATCTCCAGAAGGCCCTCGGAGCTGGACCTCAGTCCACAACCCATAGGGCTTGTCCACACTCCTACTTGTCCTGTGCCGAGAAAGCAGAGGTCCAAGCAATACAGTGTTTCCCCCGGCCGTTTTTCTCTGGAAATCCCGCTCTTTAGCACTAAATCAAAACAAACACCAATCTGGAGAAAACCCAATTGGCATTTGCTACGATTCAGCGGTAAACAGCAGATTTCCCTGGGGGGAAATGGTGGGACAAGCCGAATCTTGGTTGAGCCCATAGTTGAACTATGGAACTCCTTGCCACAAGATGCGGTGATGGTCGCTAACTCAGATGGTTTTAAAAGCAGATTAGTCAGATTCATGCAGGGCAAGGCTATCAATGGCTACTAGCCACAAGGGAAATGTCCAAGCCCACTGCTGGAGGCAGAATCTGCCTGAATGTCAGCAGCTGGGAATGACAAGGGTGGAGAGAACTGCTGTTTGTGCTCGGGTCCCGCCTGAAGGCTTCCCAAAGGCGTCCTTTCATTAATTTCCCACTCAATCAACATTAAACAGAAATTTCCTCGAGGCAGGGAATCATCTCTCTCTCTCTGCACTTGTTACTCTGCCTAATAAATTTCTCTCTGCAGCCGCCATCCCCATTAACGCCCACTCTCTAAAAAGAACAAAAAACCGCAGAGCAATTTTTCCAACCTAATTCATGGGCAGTCGTATCCAGGGCCCTTTCATGGGGAATTTTGTGGGTGCTCAGGCAACCAGGGCCCCAGGGAGTTGGCACCTATGGCCCAGGGTGACAAATGCACCATATATATATATATATATATGCAGGTTTTGGTGTCCTCGGGTGTCTTCCCGTGTAAAAGTTGGGGTGTCTAGGCGACGTTTCGACGAGGTCTCACTCGTCATCTTCAGGCTGGTGCTTTCGGCTTCTTGTTACTGGAACAGAGCAGGATCTCAGTGTTTGAGTTCCTATAAATACTGTTGAGGAGGTGTGGTGTATAGCCTCCAATGTTCTGGGCAGAGAGGAAGTTCCCAGGCTAGTGTGCCTTTTCTTCTTTTGTTCCTTAATTGCTTGAGGGATATCTTGAGTGATTTCTTGAGTGATATCCTGAGTATCACTTAGGTGGGTCATTAGGTGTGGATTAGTTGCTAAAGCTTTTGTGTCTTGACCTCTTGAACTTTGTGAAGAGTTTTCTGAGAAGATGGCTGTACTGCTTTGTTGTGCTCTGGCTTGGCTTCGTGTATAGGGGCGAGCTGTGGTTTTGTGGCCTATACACCACACCTCCTCAACAGTATTTATAGGAACTCAAACACTGAGATCCTGCTCTGTTCCAGTAACAAGAAGCCGAAAGCACCAGCCTGAAGATGACGAGTGAGACCTCGTCGAAACGTCGCCTAGACACCCCAACTTTTACACGGGAAGACACCCGAGGACACCAAAACCTGCATTCCTGTACCCGTGAAAATCTACGAAAGCAAATATATATATATATATATATATATATATATATATATATTCTTAAAACGGTGAGCAACAATCACCTTCTCCCCGCCCATGATTGAAGGGTTTCCAGGAACACTGTCTTCCAGCCATCAAAATGCCTGGGTAATTAGGAATGTTTTCAGATTCCTCCCCAAACTCGATCATAAGAGAGACAGGTTCTCTTCACCCAGGGAAGGAATTGCACAAATGGGGAGCCACCACCGAAAAGGCCCCGCCGGGAGCAAATGCCAACTGGGCCCATGCCCCAATCTGAATAGCCAATGATAATGAAAACGTAACCTTCCCTCGTCTCTGTCAGGCTCCTGCCACAGCGACGCTCACTTTCTCTGATCCAATCCGCTAGGCCTCTTTGAGCCGCACGACATGGCGTATGAGCTGGATCGCGACAACAACACGGACCCCTCCATTGTGGAGATGACAGAGAAGGCTATACGGATCCTGCGCAGGAACCCCAACGGCTTCTTCCTCTTTGTGGAAGATGAGTATCCTCGTTCTCCGCTTCTCCCATCTTGAAAGGGGCAGCAGAGAACCCCGGGGATGATATGGCGACCACGGTGCTCTGGGAGGCAACTGGTGCCGGTTCTGGTCTGAACCGAGGAGGGACTGGCAGGCCTCGTGTTGGCTAGCGCAGCAAACCTGCGCAACTCTGGCTTGCAGCTTGAGGCTGACGTGACTGGGTGGTCCTTCGAACAAACAAAATGGTTCCCTCTGCTTAGAAAATGAGCACTTCAGGCAGGGTATGCTAGAGACAGGAGCTGCCAATCTGTAGGCACTTTTTTCGAATTTTGAGAGAGTGCTCGGGCAGGCAGTCACAAAATGGCTGCCATGGAGGGCCTGTGGCATAGTATAAAATGGCAGCTGTGAGGCAGGGCAGAACACAAGATGGCCGCCATACAGAGCAGGTGGCATAGCACAAGATGGCCGCCATACAGAGCAGGTGGCATAGTACAAGATGGCTGCCATACAGAGCAGGTTGCATAGCACAAGATGGCTGCCATACAGAGCAGGTTGCATAGCACAAGATGGCCGCCATACACAGCACGTGGCATAGAACAAGATGGCCGCCATACACAGCAGGTGGCATAAAACAAGATGGCCACCATACACAGCAGGTGGCATAACACAAGATGGCAGCCATACAGAGTATGTGTCAGAACACAAGATGGCAGCCAGACAGAGCAGAACATGTGGTAGAACACAAAACTAGAGAGATAACCAGCCTGGCCACCTTATGCTTACTATGGGATGTCACATATTTCCTGCTGGTCCTGACATATAGAGTTCACACCCTGCTGCTCCTGCTGCCTAATAGCAACAGGGAACATTGTTTGGTACCAGGAAAAATAGACCACACCGTTCTCATTCCACTTCATAGGTTACCTGCACATTTTACCTCATAACTTTCTTTCTGGGAGGGCTAGAGGCTCACTTTTTAAAAATGAACGCCTGCTCTGGGTGGGGCAGCACTGGAAGCCTTGACGGGTGCCAGGGTGCCCATGAGCGCTGGCTTGGCGACACCTGCGCTAGAACCTTTCTCCCTGACACCCTACTTTACATGTTTGGGGGAATGTTCGGTCATGAGCTTGAAACATGGTGTCTCTTGCGGGGAGAAAAAGGTCTTGATATGTTGCCTTTTTTTCTTTTACGAGGCAGGATTGACCACGGGCATCACAAGGGCAGAGCCAAGCTGGCCCTGAGCGAGACTGTGATGATGGACCGGGCCGTGGAGAGAGCCGTGGAGCTGACCGACGCCTCAGAGACTCTCATGGTGGTCACAGCTGACCACTCGCACGTCTTCACCTTAGGCGGCAACACACCACGGGGCAACAACATCTTTGGTGAGAATAAGTTTCCAGGCTCTTTGAAGAGCGAGACTTTGCTCCCTGCAAGGGGCAATGCAGAGAAGCTTTCCCACCTCTTCTGGAAGTCTTAGTCTCAAAATACTCTGAGCCACCAGGCTGAGAATTCATAGAATTCATAGAATTCAACGGATTGAGGTTGAATCCTGACAAGACAGAAGTACCGTTCTTGGGGAACACGGGGTGGGCTGGTGTGTGATCCTGAATGGGGTAACTGTGCCCCTGAAGGACCAGGTGTGCAGCCTGGGAGTCATTTTGGACTCACAGCTGTCCATGGAGGCACAGGTCAATTCTGTGTCCAGGGCAGCTGCTTACCAGCTCCATCTGGTACGCAGGCTGAGATCCTACCTGCCAGCTGTCTGTCTCGCCAGAGTGGTGCATGCTCTGGTTATCTCCCACTTGGGCTACTGCAGTGTGCTCTATATGGGGCTACATTTGAAGGTGACCCAGAAACAACTACAACTAATCCAGAATGCGGCAGCTAGACTGGTGACTGGGAGTGGCTGCCGAGACCATATAACACCGGTTCTGAAAGATCTTCATTGGCTCCCGGTGTGTTTCTGAGCACAATTCAAAGTGTTGGTGCTGACCTTTAAAGCCCTTAACAGCCTCGGCCCTGTATACCTGAAGGAGCCTCTCCACCTGCATTGTTCAGCCTGGACACTGAGGTCAAGCTCTGAGGACCTTCTGGCGGTTCCCTCGCTGCGAGAAGTGAGGTTACAGAGAACCAGGCAGAGGGCCTTCTTGGTGGTGGCGCCCACGCAGTGGAACGCCCTCTTAGCAGATGTCAAGGCAATAAACAACTATTTTACTTTTAAAAGACAACTGAAGGTGTCCCAGTTTAGGGAAGTTTTTATTGTTTGATGTTTTATTGTGTTTTTAATATTCGGTTGGAAGCCACCCAGAGTGGCTGGGGAAACCCAGCCAGATGGGCGGGGTATAAATAATAAATTATTATTATAGAATCGTAGAACTGTAGAGTTGGAAGGTACCCCAGGATCATCTAGTCCAACCCCCTGCAATGCAAGAATTCTCATTGGTGCAAACTGCACTAGGAATCGCATCGCTTCTGAGAAACAGAACTACCCAGGAGGGGGGGGGGGAAATCCCAGAAGGGCCCAGTTTCTGTTAAACCTTTTCAGCTAATGACTTGTGTAAGGGATTGGATTTTAGCACACAGATAAGAACGTAAGGAAGGAGGCGAAAGGCCCCTCTGGCACAATTCCCAGGGTAGTTTGAGAATCGTAGAATCATAGAAGTGTAGGGGTCCCCAACGGTCATCTAGTCCAACCCCCTGCAATGCAGGAATCTCAACTAAAGTTTCCATGGCAGATGGCCATCCAACCTCCGAGGAAGGAGAGTCCACTACCTCCTGTGGCAGTCTGTTCCATAGTTAAATGGCTTTTAGCGTTAAAAAATTCTTCTTGGTGTTTAAGCAGAATCTCCCTTCCCTAGAGCAGGAGAAAGCAATAAATCCCTCCTCACAAGGAACTTGGGGGGTTGTAGCTCTATGAGGGGGAGTAGGGGTATCCTAACAACTCTTAGCACCCTTAATGAACTACAGGTCCCATAATTCCACGGGGGAAGCCACCATGGCTGTTTAATGTGGTTTCACTTCATTTTATATTTATGTTATAAATTTGGCCTCTCCTATCCTCAGTTCTGGAAGCCTCTCCCTCTGAGGAAGGAGAGTTGACTAAGATTAGCCAAACCAGGACATCTGCATTCTTTTTTGGGGGGGAAAGCAACAGTGAGGGACAAACAGATAAATCAGGTATTTTGGATTACAACTCCCGTTAACCCCAGCATCATATAGCTGTTGGTACCATAATTGTAGTTCAAAACATCTGGAGGGCACCTGGTTTGGGGCAGGGGCTGAAATAAATGCGCATTTATTCATGCCTGAGACCCTACTAACATTGATTCCACTCTGCTGTAAGTGTGTCTGACTCTGGTCAGGTCAGAGCCAGCACTGAGCATCGTCTGTGTTTCTCCACAGGCCTGGCACCCAAGCAAGCGAAAGACAAGCGGGCATTCACCAGTATCCTCTATGGGAACGGACCTGGGTACAAGCTCAGGAATGGCAGCCGCCCAGATGTCAGCTCCGATGCTATCGGTATGCAGAGCTTTTGGATGCGGAGCTCAGCAGAACCACCTCCGCTTATGGACTGAGGGGCTGCAAAAAGAGGGGGCGGCCTGGGAAGGGGGGTGCCGAAGAAAGCAGGGGTGTGCAAGGCAGGTGTGCAAGGATAGGAAGGGCGGTAGTGTCATAGCAGGGCAGAAGCTGAAAAAGGTTCGTAGAAGTTAAGACGTGTGGGACGGGGAAGATGCAACTGGTTAAAATGGGGGTGGTCTGTGTGCGAGGGGGTTGTGACAAAGGAGGAGGGAGAAGTGAAAACAGGTGCAGAATAGGAGAAGCTGGGACTCTTTCTCGATTGGGAGGACAAGAAAAGGGTTTGGTAGCAAGTTGAAAATGCAGGTGAGAGCAGATTCCACCTGCCAGTATTACACAGAGAAAACACGGATCCCACTGCTGACACCAGTGTTACAGAGGTTGCACGCCACCCCCAATCTCTGCTGAGCAGTGCACAAGATTCCAGGGGATTCCAGGTGTCTACCTGTAGTCGTGTTTCCATTGGGAATTCAGGCACGTCAGAGACTGTAGTGTTTTAAGATATATGGTTTATTTTACACCTATCTACACCTGGAGGGTGTGGAACATTATACCACAAGAGTGTCTCTCAATGCCCCTCTCATAGCTTCAGCAAGCTTGGGTTCAAAGCAGCAGTCAGTCATGGCTCCCAGTCTCTCGGTGCAGCCTCTTTCAACCATGAAGTTCTGCTCACGTCCTTTATTTGTTCCCAGAAACTCCCTTAGATTTCAAAAAGGACACATTTTCCTGTGACAGAACCAGGGGGGAAGGACAGTTCATTATGCCTCAGTACCTGGCTTGCCGTTGTTCCTTAATGCTCTGCACTTAGCTAGCCCGGTCAGGCTGGTTTGCAGAAGCTAGTCCAGGGTTTCCCAAACTTGGGTCTCCAGCTGTTTTTGGACTACAACTCCCATCATCCCTAGCTAGCAGGACCAATGTTATATCAGCATTTGCCAACACCATTTCTTGCATTGGCTGAGTGTGGATTCAAACATGGATCATTCTGTCGCACCTTCCCTCACATCCTGGGCCTAGGAGCCCTTCCCTCTGAGGACTGACCCACAGCCTGAATTTCTGCATGCAACCATCCCTACACCACGGTGCTTTGCCCAGTCGCAGATTGTTATCCTAGTTCCTTTGTCCTAGAGCAGCCATTAATGCTTACTGTTTTGAATTCCATTTGCACTGTTATTTTCCTTAGCGGGGTCATGCAAAGAGTGCTTTTTATAGGGTAGGGGGCACTGGGGATGAGCTTATGCAACCCAGGGGCTGGTGGCCCACAGAAATTTGGGAGACACTACACTACATAGGGACGCGGGTGGCGCTGTGGGTTAAACCTCAGTGCCTAGGGCTTGCCGATCAGAAGGTTGGTGGTTCAAATCCCCGTGGCGGAGTGAGCTCCCGTTGCTCAGTCCCAGCTCCTGCCAACCTAGCCGTTCGAAAGCACGTAGAAAAAAGTGCAAATAGATAAATAGGTACTGCTCCGGCGGGAAGGTAAACGGTGTTTCCGTGCGCTGCTCTGGTTTGCCAGAAGCAGCTTGGTCATGCTGGCCACATTGGCTCCCTCGGCCAATAAAGCATGATGAGGGCCGCAACCCCAGAGTCGGCCACGACTGGACCTAATGGTCAGGGGTCCCTTTACCCTTTACCTTACAGTGGTGTAGCGTGGGGGTGCTGGAGGGCCATTGCCCCATGTGCATTTTCCAAGGGGCTGCAACCAGGCGCCCACACTATAGCTCCCTCATTGAGGAAAGCCGCAGCCGGGCAGGCCTTTGGGGCTGGGGCATGGGCACTCCAGGTGCTCAGAGGAACGAGCTCCATCAGCCCTGACCCCATGAGGTGTTGCGACCAAGACAGCTTGTTTCTCCTTTGGCGCATGGGGGTACTGCGGTGGGCTCCTTCACCCTCCATGCCCCACTCCCGATAAGCCCCATCTCAGTGTCCCCTGGGTGCCATGGGCTCACGCAGTGCCACCGGGCCACTGTCCAAAAGTCTAGACTGACCTCCTGCCTCTCGCCCATCCAGAGGACAAGGACTACCGGCAGCAGGCAGCTGTGCCCCTGGAAATCGAGACCCACGGCGGAGAGGACGTGGCCATCATGGCACAGGGACCCATGGCCCATCTCTTCCACGGCATCCAGGAGCAGAACTACATCGCCCATGTCCTGGCCTACGCAGGCTGCATCAAGCCATATGACAGGCACCCCGATTGCCCTGAGCAGGTCCGGACTGAAGGTTTTGGATCACCTGGCCTGGGTGTCTCACATGGCCCCTCCTCGCTCCCCCTCCTTGCACTCTGGGCGTGCCTTTTCTTGCTGATGATGTGACACTGAAAGACACACACACACAAACACACTACTGGAAAGCTCGTTTTCAAAAGACCTCTCTGGGCATCACCTGGGAGGTTACTAGAGTCCCCGGACATTTCCAAAGGAACATCAGTCTTGTTCATTCATTTGTTTGGCTTCATTGCATACAACTGTATATTAATGGATGGTGATGCTTTCCTTAGCCTCAGCTTTCAAAGAATAAAGCATGATGTTATTTTCTTTATACCTGTAATATTATCATTATTATTACCTTTATTGTCAATGTACAACCTGTGTACAAGGAAAATAACCGAGCCTCCCTCTCCCCCCCACAAACACTCAATCTCATTGCACTCTGTGTGCTTGTCGCACAACACACCAACCCTGAAAGTCAGTTGCACTATATTATTTTCCGTTCAGCAGCCTAACAGCCCATGAATAGAAATTATTTTTTAACCTGTTGGTACTTCTATATCTCCTGCCTGTGGGTAGAAGATTAAAGGTTCTATAAGGTTGCAAGCTTTCACTTCCTGCAGTTCAGAGCTAAGGTGATGGAGCAGATGGAGCAAAGCCACAGCCTGAGACATTGGGTGGCGGCGGGGTGGGGGGAGTGCCAGAGGTCAGAGTTTACTTATCAGTAAGGATAGTGGATTCAGTTTGCATTTCACCAAATTTGCACTTTCCGAAGAATACATTAGGTGGAGTGCAACCTTGCTTTGAAATTCGCCCTCCTCCAAGGGGGCAATGCAGTTCCATATTTGAGTGATGGATACAAGAATGCATAGGATGTTTAACACGAAGTGTGCATACAAATGCATCTATCAGTGAAGACATCAAACAGACACACTTTATATATGGGGAAATGGCTTTGCAAAAATGTACAATTAGGAGAGATTTGTTCTAAAATGCTGATGAATTTTTGAGGCCTATTAAAAAAAAAAACCTGAAGGGAATTTAGGATTGGAAAGAGAAACGGACAGATTCACACATCCCTCCAAAAGGACCGGTCCTTTTGCTGGGCATAGCAAGGGTGCCCATGGGTCCTTCTTCGGCCAGAGGACAGTCCTCTGTTGGAAGACATCCTCTACTGGAGGGGGGTGCAATGGCGCAACAGCCCTCTCTCTCCCTGGCGTCGCTGCGCCAGCCCTCTGGTTCCCTCCCCTCAGGTGAAATCCCTAATGGAGAATGGATCACGAGCGACAGTGGGTTTTTCTTTTGGGAAAACAGGTTGCAAACAAACTTTATTATAACTGAGGTAAACAAGGAGTTTTGGTTCTACTTCCACAGAAATGTAACAAACTGAGGTTATTCACGGCGCAGTGCTGCTGTTTTTTTATTAAAACGTATACTGCCTCAAGTTAAAGGCTGCATGCTGTTCAGGCTTAAGGTCAATTTCTTTTACACATTTTCCATAGATCAGACTTCTACACACACACTTCAGGATCGTAGGATTTTAACTAACTGTTTCCTTACAGACCCCCAAATCCTCCTTGGCCTCGGAATCACTGAAGTGTAGATGGGTTCCCACAAGGCAACAGCAAAAACGTTTATTGGACTACATAACTGGGAAACAGGGGCAAAGCAACTGCTTATATACATTCCTGGAAGCCTGGGCCACTCCCACTCCCAACATGATTGGCTGTCTAAACTTTCGAGCTGCGAATCATGACTCCGAGTTCAAGGGCCAATGGCAGAGGCGCAAATCCTGAAATGTTCTGTGATTGGACATCATGTATCGAATCAGAACGCAGGCGCTCAGAATCCTTAGTCCAGACTCAAGCTCAGACAAACACTGACCACTGAATACATAACAATCACTGCTGCCCTTTCCTGTCAGAGTACAGTGGTACCTCTGGTCGCGAACGGGATCCGTTCCAGAGACCCGTTTCCAACCTGAAAAGAACGTAACATGCGTCTGCGCGTGCACGGGTCGCAATTTGCTGCTTCTGCACATGCGTGTGACGTCATTTTGCATGTCTGTGCATGCGCAAGCAGCGAAACCCGGAAGTAACCTGTTTCATTACTTCTGGGTTGCCGCGGGACGCAACCTGAAGCAAATGTAACATGAGGTATGACTGTATTCCCTCTGAGGACCCTTTTTCCTGTGAACACCGTGTGGGACTGTGTCTTGACTATTTTCTAATGGCGTTCTGCAATTCAGAACCTGAAAGCATATACTCTTGGCTCTCCTCAGCTCTACCACCTGTCAGAACGAACTCTCCTGACAGAAATCCCCCTCAGAGACCCCATGAATCTCTCTCATACAGTCTCTCACTCCCCTTGTTATGTACTGAGTTGAATAGGATCCAAAAGGCAGCAGTCTGATTGGTCCTAGAACAATAGGATTCAGAATGCAGCAGTCTGATTGGTCCACAGGAGCCACCCAATCCAGCTCCAGGTGGAAGTGAATCCGCAACCTGATTGGCCTACAGGAGAATCCCGGAATTAGCCAATCACGTGGGGCCCATTGTGTAAATAACGTATATAAAGCAGACATTCTGGGGGAACTTCCATTCCTCCTCACCACTATGAGCTGAATAAAGAGCATGAAATGCACTCTCAAGTATATTTCACCTCTCCAACTGCCTCCCTTGGAACTCTGGCCAATCAGGAGCTCTTGCTAGTTAACTGTTTGCTGGCAGGGAAGGAAAAAAAAACACTCTGTGACTCAACCTGCTCAGTAAACAAACTTCTGTTTGGGGGGGGTCAAAGTCAATTTCAAAGATTAAAGAACCTTAAGAAGGGAAAGTGGGGGGTGGGGCAAGGGAGAGGCTTGAAATGGCTGGTCCACCATTACTGTCAAGACAAGATGGAGGAGAATCTTAAAAGTTTGGAAGGAGGAAAGACAAGTTACCTTGGCTAATAGGAGCTGTTCAAGATATTAAAGGTAAAGGGACCCCTGACCATTAGGTCCAGTCACGGACGACTCTGGGGTTGCAGCGCTCATCTCGCTTTATTGGCCAAGGGAGCTGGCGTACAGCTTCCGGGTCAGGTGGCCAGCATGACTAAGCCGCTTCTGGTGAACCAGAGCAGTGCACGTCTATCTTCCCGTCGGAGTGGTATCTATTTATCTACTTGCACTTTGACGTGCTTTTGAACTGCTAGGTTCAAGATATTAGGAGCATCTATAACAGAAGGCACAGGAAGGAACTGGCCTGGGTGAAAGCAGGAAAGCGAGACAGAAGTTTAGGCAGAGCCCAAAAAGAGTGAGAACAAGGCAATGAAAAGAAGCAATGGAAGAGGAGAAACCGTTGGGGGCAGAGAGAAAGCACGCTTAAAAAGTGAGGACTGGAGACTTGAAACCGGTGTGGAGGTTGATCTTCTGCCATAAGCCTTGGAACTGGCTTGATGACCGCACCATTGCACCCTTCCTGTTGCCAGCAGCAGTTGTGAAACTCCCCAGGGTGGGGTCTGGTGAGGGGAGGAATCTGGGTGCCACTAATGATGGTTTGCAGCTGTCCGGGTGTCCAAAGGTCTTCCTGGGTTTAGTCTTATAAATCACAGAGCTTCCTGAAATCTCTCCCGCTCGCCCTGAAACAGCTCCGCTCCATTTGCAGCAATGTGGCTCTCCGGACTGGCTCTCTGCCTGGGGCTGGCATTCGCCGGTGCCATCATCCCAGGTAATGTGGCAGGGTTGTGAGGCTTGTGTCTGCCCATCATCCACTCTACTGGGTTGGTACCAGAGCTTAGGGAGATGGACATGACCAGGGTGCAGAAAGATTAGGGTTTTCGGGTCATGCCAAGGGTCTCCTGGGGTGTCTTCAGAATGGGCAGGTTGGATGTATCAAGAGAGAGATCTCCACCTGGGATTTTTGAGGAAAGTTGCCCCACTTGAATTATTGCCTGGTGTGTACTGTGACGTTCAGGGGCGCCGAGCGATTTTGGAGTGAGTCTCTTTTGTTGCAGTTCCCACCTGCTATGGAAACCCCTGAAAGATGACCCAAAGTCATCGAAATACATCAGAGTGGACTCACCATCCTTGTAGGTTTTTAAGCAGAGGTTGGATGGCCATCTCTCACGGATGCTTTAGCTATGATTCCTGCATTGCAGGGGATTGGACACTGAGGTCCAGCTCCGAGGGCCTTTTGGCGGTTCCCTCCCTGTGAGAAGTGAGGTTACAGGGAACCAGGCAGAGGGCCTTCTTGGTGGTGGTGCCCGCCCTGTGGAACGCCCTCCCATCAGATGTCAAGGAAATAAACAACTATCTGAATGTTAGAAGACATCTGAAGGGAGTCCTGTTTAGGCAAGTTTTTAATGTTTGATGTTTTATTGTGTTTTTAAAATTCTGTTGGGAGCCACCTAGAGTAGCTGGAGAAACCCAGCCAGATGGGTGGGGTACTACTACTACTACTACTACTACTACTAATAAACAATTATTATTATTAGATGACCCTCTGGGTCCCAAGTCTACAATCCTGATTCAATGAACTTATGTGATCACTGTATACAGATCAGCATATTTCACCCCTTCCGATAAAAGATAAAGGGCTCTCCGTTTTCTTATTAAAGTATTCTTCCATCGCTTCCCTTCCCCAATCAGTATGTGCAATGTGGAACTGTCTTTCATGTCGTTTATCTGGTCGTTCATTAATAGTTGTGATACACTTGGCTTCTCTCCAATATGTTGCATATCAAGTTCCACTTATCGAGGATTTACAGATAAATAATTTCCTTATCAGATACTGGGATATTCTGCTGAATGTCTGTTGAAAAAGAAGATGGGCTCTAAAATTGAAGCAACAAGGTGTTTATCTATTGTAACTTGCATTTTCAACTTCAAACCAATATGTCTGTGTTACTGAGCATACCTATGGGAGCATGGGGGAAAAACTTATTTTATTTTAAACATTTCCATACTGCCCTCCAGTTGAGAAAGTCTCAGGGCAGTGTGCCAAAATAATAACAATAGTGAAGATATTAACACTGCAAAATAAAACTGCGGAAGTACCTATTAAAATCGGGGGAGGGGACACTCATGCACCAATGGTTCTGACACAGAACTAGGTAGCTTCCTATGTTTAAAAATATGTCTCTCTAATTACTACGCACAGCTAAATCAGCTTATGTTTCTACCTTTCTGTCTAAGAGTTCTTACTTTGGAATTATGCTCCCAGCCACAGAAATAACTGAGACAATTGCACATTCCTTCCTTGGTTTCTCCTGTCTCCCATCCCCTCAAGTGTATTGAATTTTGAATTGTACGCTCCTTGGGGCAGGGGCCTCTTGTACTCTGCACCTTGTAAGTGTCATGTGCACTGATTTCACTAGATAAGTGATAAAGAAAGCCAATTAAATTTCACTCTCTATAATCATCCTAAAATAGACACTTGTTTTGGCTGCCAGGAAAAACATATGGAGTGTAATAAAATTTATCAAGGTTCAATCGAGATTGCCTGGATGAATCGGTCCAAAGTCTACGGCCCCATTTGGAGCAGGTGTTTGAAGTTGAAATAAGCAAGTTCTATACCTGGAGCAAGTTCTCCGTTCACAGCGTTTGTTTTTAGTATTTGGTTGAAAGAAAAATGTAGGTATGGTAAAATAAAAAGGAGAATTCCCTGGTTGCCTAGATCAAGGCTCGGGGCAAGTACACTTTGGTGAGAGAGCCTCAGCAGAAATTTAAAATCACAAAACAGGCAGCAAAGTAAAACGTGGAAATATAGGCTGCTCAGCCTTTAAAATATCCCCTTCTAAAGTTGCTTCCAAAGTTCCTCTTCCCTTAGCATAGAAAAAGACCACACATTTGGTAAGTTAAAAATGGTTTACCGTATTTTTCGCCCCATAGGATGCACCTAATTTTTTTTGGGGGGGGGGAAATAAAGAATCGAGCTTCCCCCGACCCCAGCCACCAGAACAGCCTGCTATCCGCAAGCCTAGGGAGCCGCGCCGGTCTCCCCAGGCTTGCGGAGAGCTGTGCGAAGCTGGGCGCGCTCTTCAGCGCGCACCAGGCTTCAGAATGCAGGCAGCTCTGCGCAACCTTTGGGAGCCCGGCACGGCTTCGCGCCGGGCTCCGGAGGGTTGTGCAGAGCTGCAGGAAGCCCGGGAGCGCACGCAGCTCTGTGCAACCCTCGGGAGCCCAGGCTCCGGAGGGTTGCGCAGAGCTGCGCGAAGCCCGGGAGCGCAGGCAGCTCTGCGCAACCCTTGGGAGCCCGGCACGAATTCACGCCGGTCTCCCTAGGGTTGCGCAGAGCTTTCTGAAGCCTGGAGAGTGAGAGCGGTCAGTGCTTCCTGAAGCCTGGAGAGTGAGAGGGGTCGCGCCGGTCTCCCTAGGGTTGCGCAGAGCTTCCTGAAGCCTGGAGAGTGAGAGGGGTCGGTGCGCACCGACCCCTCTCGCTCTCCAGGCTTCAGCGAAAGCCTGCATTCGCCCCATAGGACACACACACATTTCCCCTTCAATTTTGGAGGGGAAAAAGTGCGTCCTATAGGGCGAAAAATACAGTACTTACAAACTCTTCAAAGGTCAGATTCATGTGCTTTTCCATACAGCAGCAAGGAAAGACAGGCGGTATAGCTTTGGTTCCAAAATGGTAAATGTTTCTCAATTATTTGTACAGAAACACAAAGATGGCTTGCTGAAGCCACACAGTCGAAGCTTGGAGCATCCAGCTTAGACTTCTTTACTGGTAGGGTTTGTATGGTGGAAGAGTAGGAAGTGGGAGAACAGAGTTTGGTAAACCAAGGTGAGGGGAAGCGATCAAGCTAAGCCTGGCAGGACAGCTTACTTTATGGTCTTTAACCCCTTCATGCAATAATGAGACTTGAGCATGTTGTTTATATGAGGCTGATTTATCCCACACACTGTTCATTCCTGGTTCTCCAGGCCTGACACTCCTCTTTTTCTGGGGATTTGATATGCAATCTCTCCCTCACCAGTTAATTGCAGGTTGCATGGGCTTACTAAGGTTGCTTCCAGGCTGCCAGTATTTTGCAGGAGGAATACGAGCACATACTAGACATTAAGGTCTGTGCAGTTAAAGTGGCTTTCCTTTCCTAGGGCAACAAATCCACTTTTTAAACAACAGCAAACTTTGTGCAGTTTGGAAACTGACAAGCAAGCAGGTGTGCTGAAAGTTGTGTGGTCAACAAACGTTGATCCAGTTCTGGGCACCACAGTTTAAGAATGATATTGACAATCTGGAATGTGTGCAGAGGAGAGCAACCAAGATGATCAAGGATCTGGAAATCAAGCCATATGAGGATCAGTTGAGGGAACTGGGTATGTTCTGTCCGGATATGAGGAGTCTGAGAGGAGATGTGATAGCCATCTTCAAATATCTAAAGGGCTGTCACATGGAAGATGGAGCAAGCTTGTTTCTGCGGCTCCAGAAAGTAGGAACCAACCAATGGATTTAAATTCTAAAGAGGAGATTCCGACTAAACATCAGGAAGAACTTTCTGACAGTAAGAGCTGCTTGACAGTGGAACAGACCCCCCCTTGGAAGGTGGTGGACTCTCCTTTGGAGATTTTAAGCAGATGTTGGATGGCCATCTCTTGTGGATCTAGCTGAGATTACTGCATTGCAGGGGGTTGGACTAGATGACCCTCAGGAATCCCCTCCAATTCTATGATTCTATGCTTTTATGAATGGGAAGGTGTATATCCTCCCTGCAGACAAATCAATACTAACCAATCTATCATTCATGTAGGCTTTGTGGAAGCAGATCAGGATGAAGTTCACTAAACCGGTCATTTGGAGGAGCCATAAGAAAGGTTTGGACTGCCTGTTTGCCAACCCTAATTCCTGGTTGTTGTTTTCTGTTCCTCAAGCTCAAGAGGAGAAGCCCTCCTTCTGGAATGAGCAGGCTCTCAAGGCCATTGAGCAAGCCCTGAGCCTCCGCCCCCGGCACTACAAAGCTAAGAACCTCATCCTCTTCC
The DNA here is from genome assembly GCA_034642415.1 of Podarcis siculus. Taxonomy (NCBI): domain Eukaryota; kingdom Metazoa; phylum Chordata; class Lepidosauria; order Squamata; family Lacertidae; genus Podarcis; species Podarcis siculus. The sequence continues at coordinate 12,576 of JAXCMG010015916.1, read as the reverse complement.
TGGGAGATGGTAAGTGGGCAAAACGCTTGGGTTGCGCTCCCCTGTCTGTGTAACATGAGCGAGAATAAATTATTCTCTCTGTGCATGCAGAACTAAGCGCACACAGAACAATGTCAGTCCCAGTGTAGAACCAAATCAGCACTCCCAAGACGAGGCTTCCCCAACCTGATGCTTTGTTGATGTTGTTGGGCTCCAAAATGCCTGGAGGGCACCAGGTTGGGAACAGTGGTGTAGCATGTGTTGCCAGATCCCAGGGCAGCATGGAAGGAGGGAAACAGACAGAGTACGCTTGCACATTCAACTGCCTAATGCAGTGATTGCCAAACTTGGCCTTCCAGCTGTTTTGGGACTCCACTTCCCATCATCCCTGACCACTGGTCCTGTTAGCTAGGGATGATGGGAGTTGTAGTCCCAAAACAGCTGGAGGGCCGAGTTTGGCTATCACTGGCCTAATGGCTTCTATGTCACCCAGGAGATCATAGCCACAGAGATAAGAAAATAAAAATCATTCCGTTGTCTGGAGAGGTCACTTCCTGGTTCTAGGAGAAGCTGTTTTCAACGGAGCCCAGTGACGGAAGCACGCAGCTGTATTGAGGCAGCACCAGGTGTTGGGATTTTGCCCCCCTAACAATTTTGTGCCCAGGGCAACAGCCCCGTGGCCTCCCCCCACATGTTACGTCACTGGTTGGGAAGGCTGCGTAGTCAAACAAGCTCCTTTCCCTGAGCCTTGCATTTCCAAGAGCCAGCCCCAAGGATGCAGAAGCTTGCTTTCCTCCTCCAGGTTGTGTTTGATGCTGATAAACCGATTTGGACAGGCGTCCTATATCAAGGGAAACGCTATCGGTGCATTAATGGCTCTCATTAACCGGCATTAAATGTTCAGAAGGTGTGTGCCATAATGATTTGCTGGTCGTGTTGTCAATAGTCTTCTTTGGACTCTTGACGTGCTTGACGTGCACAGTTCAGGGAAACTCTGGTTCCAAAGTCAGGAAGGAAACAATTCCGGAGGCTGCGAAGATTATGGGAACTGATGGTTATGCAAATTAAGTGAGATAAATTAAGAACGTAAGACGATCAGGCCAAAGTCCCACCTATTTCAGCAATCATTTCTCACACTGGCCAACCAGACGCCTATGGCAAGCAGGCCATGAGTGCAACCTCAATGTGTCACTCTTTTTTATAATAATAATTTTTATTAATTTTCAATTACACTCCAATAATATCCTCATTATAGCAATACCAAAATATAATACAATTACTAATACCAATCGTTCAAATACCGAATTATATAATTTAGGTGCCGCCACCCCCACCCCGCATGCTAGAATTGATGGTTTGATTATTTTCTTTATTTCTGCGTTCCAAAATCTTATTAATTTCAATTTCATATCGGTCAAAGTAACAATCTCTTATACAACAACTGCAATATTAATATATTCTATTCGTATTGACACATTAAGTGATTTATAGAACTACCAGTGAGGCACTCTAACTATAACCTTGTTCTTCCTGTGTGTGGCAATTATTCTGTCCGTGGTGTTTCTTCCTGTCCTTGTAAAATGTTATGTCTATCTTTTCCTGTTTGTTGCTGTTATCTGTCATGCCTTGGGCGAAGCTGATATCCCATTATCGTTTCAGAAATTTCTCCGTTGCTCTGTCCCGTGCTTTGTTGTTTTGCAACTTTAACAACAGCTGCAAAAATCACTCTGTCCCAATAAATAGCCTGTCACTCATGTTCCCCAGCTTTGTTTCCTGTGAATTTGCTAAAGAGAGCCTGCAGGGTCAGGCCAAAGTCCCATCTAGTACAGTATCTTGTTCTCACTATGGTCAGCCACACACTCCATTGGGGAGCCTGCAGTCAGAACCTGAGTGCAACCTCTTTGCCTCTGGTCAAAGACTGGGGTGCAAGCAGTGGGGGACCTACATTTGGGGCCTCCTGAACTGTCACAGGGGCCCCTTCACAGCCAGCAATGAGCTCTGGGTAACCTCTGTCATCTTCTTCAATTGGGTTGTTCCATGACAGATCTCCACAAATTTTCCACGAGTTTGTGTTTTTGGGGATCCGCCTGAGGACTTGCGTGAACTCATCATTATTCCTTTTTGTTATGACCTCTGTTTAAAAGGGGAGGGATGCATCAGCCGCAGCAGAACAACCAACTTAAACGCAACACTCCACCTTTACAATAGCTGTGCTTCTGAGTCTCAAACCTTGGGATTGTTGAAATATATACCAAAAACAAATTAATCCATTTGAGTCATGCAACTCAAATTGGGGACTCAGCTACATTAGTAAAAAAAAAACACAACCCAGCATTTTGAATGTGTTATAAATATGCAACAGCAGATGGCAATGAAGAGCAAAAAAAATTATTTGTGATTTTCCATAGTGGTTTTTTCCTTTTGTTATAATGGTTTAATTTCTGGCTCATTTATAGCATTTTATTCCTGTGTATAGATCCACCCTGGGTCTACTAGACCCCACTTTTGTAATCAATGTAGACTAAAGCCGTTTCTGGGGCCCTCTGGGATTGGGGGCCCTGGGGTATATGCTTCGTTAGTTTCATAGTTGATCCAAAGCACCAATCCTTCTTTCAAACAATCTTTCCTTCTGGTGCCTTAAGCTGGGTTATTTTTTTGTTTTGGTGAAGTCAGGGAGTGTGAAATACCGTATTTTTCACTCCATAAGACGCACCTGACTGTAAGACGCACCTAGTTTTTAGAGGAGGAAAACAAGAAGAAAAAATATTCTGAACAAAACAGTGGATGTATGATTTTTGTGGTTCATGCTGTGGCCACACACATGTGATCTGATGGTGAATTTGGGTCACCCAATGCAAAAATCCTGAGGATCCATGTGGATCCGTGCTTTGTAACCATGTTTTTGCGCCATTGTGGCCCTAGGAAACAGTGGATGCATGATTTTTTTGGTGCAGGCTGTAGCCATGGACATGCTATGTGATCTGATGATGAATTTGGGGTGACCCAATGTAAAAATCCTGAGGATCCATGGGCTTTTACCTCCCCCCTCCCAGGCAGCCTCCTCTAGGTCCCTTATCTCACTTCTCATCCCACCGATCAGCTGTTTCCTTTCAACACTCCCTTCCCTCTTGTTTGCCTTAATGTCTTTTCTTTAGCTGGAGCAGTTTTTTGCTCCTCCTTTTCTTCTAATTTCTCTCCTTATTGCTTTAGTCTTCCTGTTTCCCCCCTTTGCAAGTTTGCTGTCTTTACCTCCCCCCGACCAGGCAGCCTCCTTTATCTCTAGCATCCCTTATCTCTCTCCCCGATCGACAAACGATCAGCGGCTTTGTTTCAACACCCACTTCCCCCTTTCAAAAAAAAAAAAGCATGATCTGCTTTTCGCCTCTGGGCAATTTGGCTCCAGGGACCACGCATTCGCTCCATAAGACGCAGAGAAATTTCCCCTTACTTTTTAGGAAGAAAAAAAGTGTGTCTTATGGAGCGATAAATACAGTAGATGTCGTTTCTCTGGGAGGAAACTGCTCTGGGAACACTGTGTACTGGGGGGCATAAGAGGTGTTTGTGTCAGGATCCCGTGGGCTGCAAACCTTCTCACTCTGTCTCCCTGTCAGGCATGGGCCTCCCCACCATCACCGCCACCCGAATCCTGAAGGGAGAGATGAAGAACCAGCTGAGCCCCCAGTTGCCTCTGGCGATGGACGCCTTCCCTTACGTGGCTCTTTCCAAGGTGCCTTCCATCTGCGCTTGTCCCTGCAGTTCGGGGGGGGGGGCAAATGGCTTTCAGGGAATCGTGCCTTTCTTTCCACTGAGAAGGTTCTTTTTCTTTACTTGAGGCCAATCAGGCAGTAATTCAGCAGGTGAAGCTTGTACTGACTGCACCTTTTTTGGGCGAGGCTCGTAGCTCAAGCTCTCACCTTGCATGCATGCAACTGCCAAGTGCAGTCTTAACATAGCTGTCAGCTTACAGATTTGAAAATAAGGGACCAGCAGCCTTGAAAATAAGGGATCAGCAGCCAAAATAAGGGATTTTCCTAGCACAGGTATGTTCAACTTCTGAGCCCCTCCGAGCCAAAGGCAGAAAGCCCAGCCAGCAGCCAAACGAAGCCTCAAGCGGTGGTTCCCACAGCGCAGCAACCCGGCAAAGGGGATGCATCAAGGAAAACTACCGTCACCTCTCCGCTGGGAAGCGCTGAGCAAAGGCGAGTCCCCAGGCAACGCGGCCGATTTGATCGGCACAAGGCATGCAAGCTCTACCCCCCAGTCGTTCTTAGACTCCTTATTGGGTGAGCAACGCAGCCAAGCAACACAGTTGGAGCCTCCCTCCTCCCTGGCCAGCAGGGAGGGAGGGAGGGAGAGGAGCTGCTTCCTTTGAAACCCGGGAAATTTAAGGGACATCATCAATAAGGGACAGCAGTGAGACACAGCGCTGGGATAAAGGACTTTCCCGCCAAATAAGGGACGGTTGACAGCTATGAGTCTTAAGCAAGTTGGTTTGAGGAGCATTGCTGGAAGAGGCAGCGGAGAGCCAGTAAAGGACCTGTGGCAGCTATATCACATTTTCCCATTCATTGGGCATGGAAAAACGTTACATGATTGAATTTTCACCTGCTGTCAAGTGTTGTCTGCAATGACTGGCAGCCTCTCTCCAGGGGTTGAGAGAGGGGTTCTTTACTGGAGATGCTGAGGATGGAAGCTGGGACCTTCCTCCTCCTGCAATGCGGATTCTCTGTCACTGAGCTACAGCCTTAGTCAAGGTGTGGTTGAGGAACCACAGAGAACCCACCATCAATGCAAGTGGGGGAAGTGTGGGAGACATTTCCCTTGGGTGTTCAAGTACGGAGACTCACACCCAATTCCTAATTAGATTCAGTAATGCATTACCAGATGGAGTCCTAAGAGTCTGCCAGAGCTTACCAGTGCACACACACTACAGTGGAAAAACATGTCACCTTGGCTGTCTCATTCTCTTCCAACCACCTTACGGCCACCCCATCACCCCACAATTTCTCATCCAGCCACAGCCCTTGGAAAAACTTACTCAACCCACTTTTTAAAACTCTATGTGCAAAACCCTCCATGCACCTTACCTCAGTTGTTTTTCACTTTGATGGTCAGCTGTTAGCTTCCAGCCATGTGGTTTTGCCATGTTCTTGCGTACGTGGCACTGTTCTCGCTGACAGAAATGCCACAATCAATTTTCTCACGTCCTGTTCACGGGCTGTGGGAAATGGCTGCCTATCGTTCCCTTACCCCAACAGTAGGGCCGGCCTCCCAACAGCTCAGTGGAGGACGTGAGAGGGCAGCCTTTAAGCTTCTTCCCAGCCATGTCTCCTTTGGTTTTGACAGACGTACAACGTGGACCGGCAAGTGCCCGACAGTGCTGGCACCGCCACCGCCTACCTCTGTGGGGTGAAGGGCAACTACAAAACTATTGGGCTGAATGCAGCTGCCCGGGTCAGCCAGTGTAACACGACAGTTGGCAACGAAGTTGTGTCTGTGATGCAGAGAGCCCGTGCAGCTGGTAAGATGGAGGGCACAGATGGAGAAACAGAGTCTCATTCACACGAGGGGTGGGATTAAAGCACTTTTATTTCCTCACAAAGAACCCTGGGAACTGTAGCTACTAGTGAGCGCTGGGAGTAAACTACAGTTCCCAGGATTCTTTGGGGGAAGCCATGTGCCTTCAATGTATGTTGTGTCCAACACCCGGCCTGCTAGGTATTCTTGATGCTTTAAGAGAAATGTTTTGAGTCAGGATAGGGCCCCTGGGTCAGAGCCTTCTTGGATCCAGAGGTGGAGCAGAGCAGTATGCGGCAAATCCGTTTGTCCAAGACATACAGCTAAAATGAACATCAGAGGAAGTGGGGTTCAGGGGTTGATGGAATCAATTTGCCACCCCATGGTGGTTGGCAACCATTTTTGTAGCCATCTGGGTGGTTTGTCTGACTAAAGCTCTCTGATACTTGTAAGGAGTCACAACACCTCCAGGCCACCAGGGGACAGCACCCAACACTTGGCTACAGAAATGTTTTTTGTGTGTGCCCCCCCAATACTTAAAAAGGTAAAGGGACCCCTGAACATTAGGTCCAGTCATGACCGACTCTGGGGTTGCGGCGCTCATCTCGCTTTATTGGCCAAGGGAGCCGGCGTACAGCTTCCGGATCATGTGGCCAGCATGACTAAGCCGCTTCTGGCGAACCAGAGCAGCGCACGGAAACACCGTTTACCTTCCCGCCGGAGCGATACCTATTTATCTACTTGCACTTTGACGTGCTTTCGAACTGCTAGGTTGGCAGGAGCAGGGACCGAGCAACGGGAGCTCATCCCGTCACGGGGATTCGAACCGCCGACCTTCTGATTGGCAAGTCCTAGGCTCTGTGGTTTAACCCACAGCGCCACCCGCTTCCCTCCCCCCCCAACTTAGTTACGTCTTATTGGGCTCAGGGCTTGCCCTCACACTTGCAAACCCTTAATCCCAGAGATGTAGATGGTAAGCATGGTCCTTTCATACTTAGGGGAGGCACTCAGTACATGCCCAGAAGCACTGTCTTCTCCCTCCTCCAAGTTTCAGATCAAAGACAAAACCCCAGTTCAATGATCTCTTGCCTGGCTCAGACAGTCCCTCTTGCAGACAATCTCTCTCCCCCCAATTTCAGGAAAGTCTGTGGGGATTGTGACCACCACGCGAGTCCAGCATGCGTCGCCCTCCGGGAACTATGCCCACGTGGTGAACCGGAACTGGTACTCAGACGCCGACATGCCCGCCTCAGCAATTTCAGAAGGCTGCAAGGACATCGCTCAGCAACTTGTTAAAAACGTCAACCTGACGGTGGGTTGTGGAGAGGGGCAGCAAACCTCCTCCTTTTGGGGATTGCAATCCACTCCTGCCCTCTCTGCTCTGTTATCCTACTTAGGGTAAGCTCTGGGGCAGCTTTTGCCAACCTGGTGTCCTCTCCCCACTTGCCACTCCCTGCAGCTGTAACACTGCATTCTTCCTTCCTGCCTGGGCGTCTCCCTCTTCCCCATCACGCTTCCAAGCTGACCACACACTCTGAACTTACATTTTGTACTTTTGTAACTTAGATAGTAGTTATAAACCTGCCTCTCCATTTTTCTGCCATAACTGCTGCTTCAAGACCTAGATTATGTAAGTAAATACTACTTTTACTTCTTCACAAAACAATATTGTTTTTACAGGGGAGAAAAGGGGAGACACCAGGGAAACCCACACTGTCTTAAAAAAGCATCCTGGATTATTGCTTCCAGAAGGTTAAATCAACCTTGTTTTAGCTTCCACGTTTAAGCTGCAAAACACGTTTAAGCTGCAAAACAGCTCCTTGCCCTGGGTCCCTTCAAACCTGGGAAATCTCCTGCCAAGATGGCTCCCCTGAGTGTTTGCTTTCACTTGTGTGCACATTCACACAACCCTTCCTACGACGTGTGACTTTCTTGACAGGTTATCCTGGGCGGCGGCCGGAAGTACATGACTCCAGCGGGCACTCAGGACCCTGAGTACAACACCAACTCCAGCAAGGGCATACGCCAGGATGGCAAGAACCTCATCACAGAGTGGCTTAACTCCTCGCCGGTAAGTTTATTGCACCGAAATGCTTTTGCTCTCGGAATTGTGGACTTGACACGAGGATGGTGTAATAAACAGAAATCTGCCCTTATTCCCTTATGAGGGACACAAGAGCCCTTTGTAGGTTCTCCATCGGTCAGATAAAAGAACAGAGGCCAACCAGAGAATACTGAGAAGTAAAGCAGCTTGTAAGCCTGATCTTTATTGAACAGTTGCAACAGGGTGCTCCCCTCACACTCAGGAGAGGAGGAGGACCCAGAACCAAGGTGTGCCCGCCCTTATATAGACATTTTAATTTGCCTGCCTTGGAGTCCAAGACCACCCCCAGAAACATCATACCCCATCACAGAAGGGGTGTAGCTCAAGAACACCCCCCTCCAGATACATCATACCTATATCACGGTGGTCTACAGCAGAAATCTGAGTGCGTTGTTTACCTCCTGTCATTGTTTATCTCCTGTCTGGCAGGTTACCTGTTAATGCTTACCCTGGGGAGCCTGGCCAGTCCTTTGTAGTGACAAATACCCAGTACCTGAGCCAGGCCACAGGCTCACCCCATTCATACACAGATATACCCTTAGGATAGGATTTGTGAAGGAAAAGACAATGGGGAGGCTTTTCCATTTTCCTTTGACCTTGCAGAGAAAACATTTGGTCAGTTTGGTAGCCAAAATGGCTCCAGGACTGCCCTGCACTGCTTCAGACATGTGGTTCACATATTTATGTACGTGTTTGCTTGGTACATTTATGAACATTTATTATATATATAAGACCTTAATTTATTTATTTCAATGGGAAGTGGGTGTGTACATGTTGTGCAACATCATTTGCAATGTACTTTGGCTGTGCACACATTGTACACCTCTGGAGCATGTTTCCCCTCGCAAAGATTTTCGGGCACCATAGGGTTACAATTCTCAGCAACCCTTATGAAACTGCAGCTCATGCAATTCTTTGAAGGGTAAAATGTCTCTGATGTTTTAGCTGAGATTCCTGCATTGCAGGGGGTGGGACTAGATGACCCTCGAGGTCCCTTCCAACTATGCTTCTATGAGATAAGAGGTCAATGCTGGGTGTGTCCAAAGGGGGTCTTGTTATTTAGTCTGTGGGTCCCATTGGGCCACACAGCCAGCCATCAGGGGAGGGATTGCAGCTCAGCAGAAGACTTGTGCTCATGCTTAAATTCAAAAGATGCCGGGTTCAAATCTTGGCACCTCCAGTTGAAAGGAGCACATGGCAGAGAGCTCTTTCTGCTTCAGAGTTTGGAGAGCGGCTGCCAGTCACGTGGGGAGAATTTCTCCTTGTGGGTTCAAGTATGGAAGCTCACACCCAATTCCCAACTAGTCAGACTTTATTCAGCAATGCATTTCTGGATGGAGTTCTAACATTCTGCAAGAGCTTGGAATGCTCTCTGTGTAGGAAAAATATATTTAATCTTTGCTATTTCATTCTTTCCCCATCCACCTTCTGCCACCCTGTCACCCTACGATCTCTCATTCACCCACAATCCTTGGAAACACTTACTCAACTCAATCTTTTTTACTGTATGTGCAGAGCCCTCCTTGTGCCTTATCTGGAGCTGTTTTTCACTTCAACAGCCAGCCTTTAGGGAACTCCAAAAGTGGCTCTTACCAGTCTTCTGGTCAGGTCATGTTCCTGGATACGTGATGCTGGCCTCATTGATAATGGGTTTAACAAAAATTCCACCTCACAGAGGGGACAATATTGGAGCCGACAGGCAAATATTCTCCAAAAGGAAACACATTTTAATCTGTGGTGGATATGGCAAGCTACGTTGGGCCTGAGAGGCGTAGAAAATATCCCCTCAATTCTTTGTGTTTCTTCCTAGGGCACCAAGTACGTCTGGAACCGAACACAGCTGCTGAGTGCTGCAGACGACCCAGCTGTGAGCCGCCTCATGGGTAACGGGTTCAAATCCCCATTTGCCTCCCAGTTTCTTCATCCATGGTGTCTTAGGCAGCTTACAGCTTTAAAGCACATTATTTCCCTCAAAGGGTTATGGGCAATGTAGTTCACCCCTCGCAGAGTGACAATTCCCAGCAACCCTTAACAAACTACAGTGCCCAGAATTCTTTGAGAAAAAGAATATGCTTTGAATGTGCTTCAAGGGCACACACAGCCTTATTCAGCCCTGTCTTGAAATGCATATCACTGACTGTTTTTCCCTGTTGCAGCAATTAGAAGCATTTTTCTCAGAATGCATTTAAGACCGGTTTATACGCACAGGAGAATCAAGCAGAAATCCTGGACCGAACCGCTTTGGGCTGCAGATTTCCCTGTGTCTCTCTTCATGTGTGAATGTTTCCTCATGTAGGGAGTGAGGGAAGCCCCACGACATGTGTAAAATTCCAGGAGTGAGGGTTTTGTGGCACAGCCTTCAGACCAGCACCTCTCTCCTCTCACCAGTCCCACTGCACCCAAAATGGTGCCTTCTGGGAAAAGCTGTAACCCTGGGGTGGGGAGCCATTTTCAGCCCCAGAGACAAGCTGCTGGGGCCTGTCAATCACCTTACAGCACAACAACTTCAGAGCTCCCGAGGGCTCCTTTGCAGCTATCTCTTTACCTACCCCACACCTGGCTTCACATATGGTGGATGTGGCTTGGAGAAATTGTTCCGTTGAGTGTCCGTCAAGGCTGCAAACAGCGGGACTGTTGTGGCGTCCAGTCTGCTTCCACTGTGCCAACCTGCTTCTCCTGGCTACAGCAGAGTATCTTGTGCAGCGGTGTCTGTGCGGAAGGAATCTCAGCCATGCAGTAAAACTCTCGTACAACGGCTTCCTCTATTCTATGAAGCGTTCATTGTACAGCAGCAAAATGACAACAGCCAGGGGAAAGCGAAGACATGCTTCTCCTGTCGCAGCCGAAACAGAAAGTAAAAACGTTCACATAATAAATATGCGAACACACCCCAGTGACAGGACATCATTTCCCTTGAGTTGTTAATCCTGTAAGCTCTGGGTATCCTCACAAAAACAGCCTCACAGGTCAAAACAGGACCCTGGATAGTTCTTATTTAAGCTGAGAGGCCGGAGGTTGCCCAGCTCTGCTGTAGCACTTGGTTCTGCCAGATTGTGTGAACTGTGGCTTGGAGAAGGCTAGGAACTCATTCTTTCTTCTGACAAATCCTCTGTCTTGGGCTGGTTGGATGCAGAGGAATGGTGGGAGGAACCAGCTAGGGAATCCCCAGGGGAAGAAATCTCAGAACCCGGGGTTTGGTGGTGGGATGACAATGAGTGGAGAGACGGAGAAGAGGGAGAGGACTGGGAAGAGGAGGTGTCGGAAGCTGAAGAGGTAACAGGGCTCAGTGAGCTGGGAGAGTCTGTGGCAGAGAGAAGTCTAGAATCAGAGGCAGAGGCTGAAGCAGCAGAGGCCAAGAGGCAGCGATGAGTCAGGCTGCTAAAAGGGTCCCAGGTGTCTCCTACTCGTCCTGTGACAAGCTCCCCTCTTGCCTGGTCTCCCAGAACTAGGAGAGGCATGAAAAGTGCAGAGGAGAAAATAGCGTCACACAGGTGAAGTATCAGATTGCTTGGGGAAAACTCCAACTTTGAATGGTGTGATTTACTGCCAGCTGACTCTTGGACTTCCTCTCACTCAACACGCCTCAAAACAGTCCTTTCTGCCATGATGCACTTAGAACAGGCTGCTGTTCTCTCTGTTATCCCCAGGCCTCTTTGAACCTGGCGACATGAAATACGAGCTGGTCCGCAACAATCAGACCGACCCATCTCTGGCGGAGATGACTGAGGTCGCCTTAAAGATCCTCAGCCGCAACCCCAAGGGATTCTACCTCTTCGTTGAAGATAAGTTGGGGCACCTTCTGGGCTGCGTTGACCAGGGTTTGGGTGGAAGGCAGACTGGGATCTTGTAGTTAAAAATTTGTAAACAGCCCAATGAAAGGGGGATCAATTAACTGGGGCGATTGCAGGTGTTTTCCCTGATCTCTCTCCTTCTAATTCGCCCTTTTCTCCGCACGAGGCAAGATTGACCTGGGACACCACAATGGCATTGCCAAGCAGGCTCTCACTGAGGCAGTGGAGTTCGACAAAGCTGTCCAGCGGGCAGGGGAGCTGACGCAAGAAGCCGACACCTTGACTGTGGTGACCGCTGACCATTCCCACGTCTTTGGCTTTGGCGGCTACACGCTGAGAGGCTCCTCCATCTTCGGTATGGGGCTGGCGAGGAACCCGTCGGTTCTGGTTCTGGTGGGCTCAGCTGGAAGTGTGTGTGGGGGAGGGCTGTAGATCAGGGTTAGAGCACCTGCCTTGAATGTAGAAGGTCCTGTAGGATCTTCACATAGAACTGAGGAAGCCCATTCTGAAGCCCTGGAGAGCCATTGCCTGTCAGTGCAGACAATGCAGAGCTATATGGACTGTTGGCCTGACTTAGGCTTGTAGAGTTGGAAGGGACCCCAAGAGTCATCTAGTCCAGCCCTCTGCAATGGGGATAGCTCAGCTAAAGCATCCACAACAGATGATCATCCAATCTCTGCTTTTAAAGCTCCAAGGAAAGAGAGCCCACAACCTCCCAAAGGAGTCTGTTCCACTGTTGGTCCGCTCCTCATGTCAGAAAGTTCTTCCTGATGTTTAGTTGGAATCTCCTTTCTTGTAACTTGAAGGCCATCGGTTCAAGTCCTACCCTCCAGAGCAGGAGAAAACAAGCTTGTTCCCTCTTCCATGTGACAGTCCTTGAGATATTTGAAGGTGGCTCTCAGATCTCCTCTCAGTCTCCTCTTTTCCAGGCTAAACATAAGGCAGCTATCTATTTTCCAAAGGCCTTCCATGCAGGTCTTCAATACTGTGGTCCAAACCGCTGGAAAAATATGGTGGTAACAATGCAGTGAGGATGTACAGCCTCTTGAGCTGCGTCCAGAAAGGGCCATAGCTTAGAGAGCAAAGACTGTGTTTCGCCTGCCAAAGGTCCCAGGTTCAATACCTGGCATCCCCAGTTGGGGGGGGGGGAGATGTTTTCTAGTAGAGTTGAGAAATACTTCTGCT
>JAXCMG010015915.1:0-31184 GCA_034642415.1 Podarcis siculus | reverse complement strand
TTCCGTGTGCGGCTCTGGCTCGCCAGAGCAGCGATGTCACGCTGGCCACGTGACCCGGAAGTGTCTCCGGACAGCGCTGGCCCCCGGCCTATAGAGTGAGATGGGCGCACCAACCCCAGAGTCTGTCAAGACTGGCCCATACAGGCAGGGGTACCTTTACCTTTTTTTACCTATTCAGCTCATAGTGGTGAGGAGGAATGGAAGTTCCCCCAGAATGTCTGCTTTATATACATTATTTACTCAATGGGCCCCACGTGATTGGCTAATTCCGATTTCTCCTGTAGGCCAATCAGGTTGCGGATTCACTTCCACCTGGAGCTGGATTGGGTGGCTCCTGTGGACCAACCAGACTGCTGCATTCTGGATCCTATTGTTCTAGGACCAATCCGACTGCTGCATTCTGAATCCTATTGTTCTAGGACCAATCAGACTACCACATTCTGAATCCTATTGTTCTAGGACCAATCAGACTGCTGCATTTTGGATCCTATTCAACTCGGTACATAACAAATAATAATTTATTATTTGTACCCCGCCCATCTGGCTGGGTTTCCCAGTCACTCTGGGCGGCTTCCAACAAAGATTTAAAGTACATCAAAATGTCACACATTAAAAACATCCCTGAACAGGGCTGCCTTCTAAATGTCAGGTAGTTGCTTATCTCTTTGACATCTGATGGGAGGGCGTTCCACAGGGCGGGCGCCACTACCAAGAAGGCCCTTATCCAACCCCCTGCAATGCGGGATGAAAATTCTGAAGAAAAATAACTCTGTGACTATGAAATGCAGTAGAGGTATGAGATGGTCAGAACCCTTCCAACTTGAAGCATTGGAAGTCCCATAAAAAAATTTATAATTTGGCAGAATATTTGGATGATTTGATATGTATAATTTGGAATATTTAATGTGATTTGATTGGATTGTTAAAATGGAAAATTTAATAAAAATGAAGAAAAATAACCCTGGCGAGGTGGCGATGCTCTCTGGTCAGTGACGGTGCCTTCTTCACATTGGCAGGTGATTCTCGGAGGCGGGCGGAAATTCATGCTGCCTAGGAACATGAGTGACCCAGAGCATCCGAAACAGAATGGGACCAGGAAGGATGGCCTGAACCTCATAGAAATGTGGTTGAGCAACAGGATGGTAATGGGAATTGGGGAAGGGCTGGGAGTCCAGCGGGATGGAGTGGGGGGCAGGGGGAGGAAACCCTGGTTGTGGCTTAGAGAAAACATTCACTCCTCCTCTCCTCGAACTCTTTCCATTTCAAGCCTGTAACCAAGAACTACCGCCTGCTTTCTTCTTCTTCCTCCCTCCCAATCTCGTTTTCCTTTTGTGCTGTTCCTTTTGGATTTTAAGCCTGAAGCCAGAATCTGTTTTATTGCTGATCTTTGTAAGCCACTCTGGGAGCCTTTGTTGGGCTGAAGAATAGGGCAATCGTGCTTTAAATGGTAATCGTAACAATGGAAATATATCCACTTATTGTACCTGTTTAATGCAGCCTCCCCCACCCTCTAGATGTTCTGGACTGCAGCTCATATCAGTGGGAATTGTAGTTCAAGGTATTAAGAGGGCACCTGGTGCAGGAAGGCTGGTGTAATGAACATGCTGTTGATTCCTGGTGTTTATGGACCCCATGTTTGTTTCTAGGGAGCTCAGTATGTCTGGAATAAAACAGGCCTGGCCTCCGTCAATGAAAACACTACCAACCATCTTATGGGTAAGAGAACTATGGGGGTTTTCTGTTTCTCTCCTACTGGTCAGAGGAAGGGGGCAAACTTTTCCTGATTCCTGGCACCCTGCAAGGGAATGTGAACTGTGCAGGGAGAGATTGTGTTTGGACACAGATAAACAGCAGACAAGATGAGCCACTAAGGTGGAATCTAGACACATATGAAAAAACGCTGCGAAAATGCTTTTCTAAAAAAACGTTTTGAAAAATATATTGAAGTTGCCATTAGCTCACCATTGCCATCTAGTGTCACATTTGTATAATGCACATGAAACGCACTTAAAACGTTATATTTGCAGATGTATAGCTGAGTCCTAATTGAGTGTACTCTGCCTTTATTCAGAATTTTATGCCCCCCTTTAGAACATTACTTTTCAAATGTTTTTAATATTTGATGTGTTATTATGTTTTTATATGTGCTGGAAGCCGCCCAGAGTGGCTGGGGAATCCCAGCCAGATGGGCAGGGTATACAGTCGTACCTTGTTTTGTGACCAGGATCCGTTCCAGAGCCCCAGTCGCTAGCCAAAATTGACGCAGGGCAAAGCCCCATGTCTGCGCAAGCGAGCAGAGTGGTTTGCGCTTCTGTGCATGCGCAAAGCGTGATTTAGTGCTTCTGCGCATGCGTGAGTGGCAAACCTGGAAGTAACCCGTTCCGGTACTTCCGGGTTTGCTGTGGACGTTTGCCAGAATGGACACTAGATGAGGCAGACATATTACTGTAAATGATAATAATATTGCTATAATTATTTTTACTTTAGGGTTTCACACCCCCAAAATTATTTGTAAGAAAGAAAAGGTGAGTCATAGGAGAAATGATAGATAAAACTTTGCGTGGTATGGAGAAAGTGGTGGTGGTGGGGGTCTCCCTTTGCCATAATATGGGGACTCTTGGACCATTGTTGGATGGTCCAATGTTGGAATTGAATGTTGAATGTTGGAATTAACAACAACAAACAACAACTTGTACCCTGCCCGTCTGACTGTGCGGCCCCAGCCACTCTGAGCAGCTTCCAGCACATATAAAAACATAACAAAACATTAAACATTAAAATCTTCCCTATACAGGGCTGCCTTCTGTATAGTTCTTTATCTCCTTAACATCTGATGGGAGGGCGTTCCACAGGGCGGGTGCCACCACTGAGAAGGCCCTCTGCCTGGTTCCCTGTAACCTTACCTCTCGCAGCGAGTGAATCTCCAGAAGGCCCTCGGAGCTGGACCTCAGTCCACAACCCATAGGGCTTGTCCACACTCCTACTTGTCCTGTGCCGAGAAAGCAGAGGTCCAAGCAATACAGTGTTTCCCCCGGCCGTTTTTCTCTGGAAATCCCGCTCTTTAGCACTAAATCAAAACAAACACCAATCTGGAGAAAACCCAATTGGCATTTGCTACGATTCAGCGGTAAACAGCAGATTTCCCTGGGGGGAAATGGTGGGACAAGCCGAATCTTGGTTGAGCCCATAGTTGAACTATGGAACTCCTTGCCACAAGATGCGGTGATGGTCGCTAACTCAGATGGTTTTAAAAGCAGATTAGTCAGATTCATGCAGGGCAAGGCTATCAATGGCTACTAGCCACAAGGGAAATGTCCAAGCCCACTGCTGGAGGCAGAATCTGCCTGAATGTCAGCAGCTGGGAATGACAAGGGTGGAGAGAACTGCTGTTTGTGCTCGGGTCCCGCCTGAAGGCTTCCCAAAGGCGTCCTTTCATTAATTTCCCACTCAATCAACATTAAACAGAAATTTCCTCGAGGCAGGGAATCATCTCTCTCTCTCTGCACTTGTTACTCTGCCTAATAAATTTCTCTCTGCAGCCGCCATCCCCATTAACGCCCACTCTCTAAAAAGAACAAAAAACCGCAGAGCAATTTTTCCAACCTAATTCATGGGCAGTCGTATCCAGGGCCCTTTCATGGGGAATTTTGTGGGTGCTCAGGCAACCAGGGCCCCAGGGAGTTGGCACCTATGGCCCAGGGTGACAAATGCACCATATATATATATATATATATGCAGGTTTTGGTGTCCTCGGGTGTCTTCCCGTGTAAAAGTTGGGGTGTCTAGGCGACGTTTCGACGAGGTCTCACTCGTCATCTTCAGGCTGGTGCTTTCGGCTTCTTGTTACTGGAACAGAGCAGGATCTCAGTGTTTGAGTTCCTATAAATACTGTTGAGGAGGTGTGGTGTATAGCCTCCAATGTTCTGGGCAGAGAGGAAGTTCCCAGGCTAGTGTGCCTTTTCTTCTTTTGTTCCTTAATTGCTTGAGGGATATCTTGAGTGATTTCTTGAGTGATATCCTGAGTATCACTTAGGTGGGTCATTAGGTGTGGATTAGTTGCTAAAGCTTTTGTGTCTTGACCTCTTGAACTTTGTGAAGAGTTTTCTGAGAAGATGGCTGTACTGCTTTGTTGTGCTCTGGCTTGGCTTCGTGTATAGGGGCGAGCTGTGGTTTTGTGGCCTATACACCACACCTCCTCAACAGTATTTATAGGAACTCAAACACTGAGATCCTGCTCTGTTCCAGTAACAAGAAGCCGAAAGCACCAGCCTGAAGATGACGAGTGAGACCTCGTCGAAACGTCGCCTAGACACCCCAACTTTTACACGGGAAGACACCCGAGGACACCAAAACCTGCATTCCTGTACCCGTGAAAATCTACGAAAGCAAATATATATATATATATATATATATATATATATATATATTCTTAAAACGGTGAGCAACAATCACCTTCTCCCCGCCCATGATTGAAGGGTTTCCAGGAACACTGTCTTCCAGCCATCAAAATGCCTGGGTAATTAGGAATGTTTTCAGATTCCTCCCCAAACTCGATCATAAGAGAGACAGGTTCTCTTCACCCAGGGAAGGAATTGCACAAATGGGGAGCCACCACCGAAAAGGCCCCGCCGGGAGCAAATGCCAACTGGGCCCATGCCCCAATCTGAATAGCCAATGATAATGAAAACGTAACCTTCCCTCGTCTCTGTCAGGCTCCTGCCACAGCGACGCTCACTTTCTCTGATCCAATCCGCTAGGCCTCTTTGAGCCGCACGACATGGCGTATGAGCTGGATCGCGACAACAACACGGACCCCTCCATTGTGGAGATGACAGAGAAGGCTATACGGATCCTGCGCAGGAACCCCAACGGCTTCTTCCTCTTTGTGGAAGATGAGTATCCTCGTTCTCCGCTTCTCCCATCTTGAAAGGGGCAGCAGAGAACCCCGGGGATGATATGGCGACCACGGTGCTCTGGGAGGCAACTGGTGCCGGTTCTGGTCTGAACCGAGGAGGGACTGGCAGGCCTCGTGTTGGCTAGCGCAGCAAACCTGCGCAACTCTGGCTTGCAGCTTGAGGCTGACGTGACTGGGTGGTCCTTCGAACAAACAAAATGGTTCCCTCTGCTTAGAAAATGAGCACTTCAGGCAGGGTATGCTAGAGACAGGAGCTGCCAATCTGTAGGCACTTTTTTCGAATTTTGAGAGAGTGCTCGGGCAGGCAGTCACAAAATGGCTGCCATGGAGGGCCTGTGGCATAGTATAAAATGGCAGCTGTGAGGCAGGGCAGAACACAAGATGGCCGCCATACAGAGCAGGTGGCATAGCACAAGATGGCCGCCATACAGAGCAGGTGGCATAGTACAAGATGGCTGCCATACAGAGCAGGTTGCATAGCACAAGATGGCTGCCATACAGAGCAGGTTGCATAGCACAAGATGGCCGCCATACACAGCACGTGGCATAGAACAAGATGGCCGCCATACACAGCAGGTGGCATAAAACAAGATGGCCACCATACACAGCAGGTGGCATAACACAAGATGGCAGCCATACAGAGTATGTGTCAGAACACAAGATGGCAGCCAGACAGAGCAGAACATGTGGTAGAACACAAAACTAGAGAGATAACCAGCCTGGCCACCTTATGCTTACTATGGGATGTCACATATTTCCTGCTGGTCCTGACATATAGAGTTCACACCCTGCTGCTCCTGCTGCCTAATAGCAACAGGGAACATTGTTTGGTACCAGGAAAAATAGACCACACCGTTCTCATTCCACTTCATAGGTTACCTGCACATTTTACCTCATAACTTTCTTTCTGGGAGGGCTAGAGGCTCACTTTTTAAAAATGAACGCCTGCTCTGGGTGGGGCAGCACTGGAAGCCTTGACGGGTGCCAGGGTGCCCATGAGCGCTGGCTTGGCGACACCTGCGCTAGAACCTTTCTCCCTGACACCCTACTTTACATGTTTGGGGGAATGTTCGGTCATGAGCTTGAAACATGGTGTCTCTTGCGGGGAGAAAAAGGTCTTGATATGTTGCCTTTTTTTCTTTTACGAGGCAGGATTGACCACGGGCATCACAAGGGCAGAGCCAAGCTGGCCCTGAGCGAGACTGTGATGATGGACCGGGCCGTGGAGAGAGCCGTGGAGCTGACCGACGCCTCAGAGACTCTCATGGTGGTCACAGCTGACCACTCGCACGTCTTCACCTTAGGCGGCAACACACCACGGGGCAACAACATCTTTGGTGAGAATAAGTTTCCAGGCTCTTTGAAGAGCGAGACTTTGCTCCCTGCAAGGGGCAATGCAGAGAAGCTTTCCCACCTCTTCTGGAAGTCTTAGTCTCAAAATACTCTGAGCCACCAGGCTGAGAATTCATAGAATTCATAGAATTCAACGGATTGAGGTTGAATCCTGACAAGACAGAAGTACCGTTCTTGGGGAACACGGGGTGGGCTGGTGTGTGATCCTGAATGGGGTAACTGTGCCCCTGAAGGACCAGGTGTGCAGCCTGGGAGTCATTTTGGACTCACAGCTGTCCATGGAGGCACAGGTCAATTCTGTGTCCAGGGCAGCTGCTTACCAGCTCCATCTGGTACGCAGGCTGAGATCCTACCTGCCAGCTGTCTGTCTCGCCAGAGTGGTGCATGCTCTGGTTATCTCCCACTTGGGCTACTGCAGTGTGCTCTATATGGGGCTACATTTGAAGGTGACCCAGAAACAACTACAACTAATCCAGAATGCGGCAGCTAGACTGGTGACTGGGAGTGGCTGCCGAGACCATATAACACCGGTTCTGAAAGATCTTCATTGGCTCCCGGTGTGTTTCTGAGCACAATTCAAAGTGTTGGTGCTGACCTTTAAAGCCCTTAACAGCCTCGGCCCTGTATACCTGAAGGAGCCTCTCCACCTGCATTGTTCAGCCTGGACACTGAGGTCAAGCTCTGAGGACCTTCTGGCGGTTCCCTCGCTGCGAGAAGTGAGGTTACAGAGAACCAGGCAGAGGGCCTTCTTGGTGGTGGCGCCCACGCAGTGGAACGCCCTCTTAGCAGATGTCAAGGCAATAAACAACTATTTTACTTTTAAAAGACAACTGAAGGTGTCCCAGTTTAGGGAAGTTTTTATTGTTTGATGTTTTATTGTGTTTTTAATATTCGGTTGGAAGCCACCCAGAGTGGCTGGGGAAACCCAGCCAGATGGGCGGGGTATAAATAATAAATTATTATTATAGAATCGTAGAACTGTAGAGTTGGAAGGTACCCCAGGATCATCTAGTCCAACCCCCTGCAATGCAAGAATTCTCATTGGTGCAAACTGCACTAGGAATCGCATCGCTTCTGAGAAACAGAACTACCCAGGAGGGGGGGGGGGAAATCCCAGAAGGGCCCAGTTTCTGTTAAACCTTTTCAGCTAATGACTTGTGTAAGGGATTGGATTTTAGCACACAGATAAGAACGTAAGGAAGGAGGCGAAAGGCCCCTCTGGCACAATTCCCAGGGTAGTTTGAGAATCGTAGAATCATAGAAGTGTAGGGGTCCCCAACGGTCATCTAGTCCAACCCCCTGCAATGCAGGAATCTCAACTAAAGTTTCCATGGCAGATGGCCATCCAACCTCCGAGGAAGGAGAGTCCACTACCTCCTGTGGCAGTCTGTTCCATAGTTAAATGGCTTTTAGCGTTAAAAAATTCTTCTTGGTGTTTAAGCAGAATCTCCCTTCCCTAGAGCAGGAGAAAGCAATAAATCCCTCCTCACAAGGAACTTGGGGGGTTGTAGCTCTATGAGGGGGAGTAGGGGTATCCTAACAACTCTTAGCACCCTTAATGAACTACAGGTCCCATAATTCCACGGGGGAAGCCACCATGGCTGTTTAATGTGGTTTCACTTCATTTTATATTTATGTTATAAATTTGGCCTCTCCTATCCTCAGTTCTGGAAGCCTCTCCCTCTGAGGAAGGAGAGTTGACTAAGATTAGCCAAACCAGGACATCTGCATTCTTTTTTGGGGGGGAAAGCAACAGTGAGGGACAAACAGATAAATCAGGTATTTTGGATTACAACTCCCGTTAACCCCAGCATCATATAGCTGTTGGTACCATAATTGTAGTTCAAAACATCTGGAGGGCACCTGGTTTGGGGCAGGGGCTGAAATAAATGCGCATTTATTCATGCCTGAGACCCTACTAACATTGATTCCACTCTGCTGTAAGTGTGTCTGACTCTGGTCAGGTCAGAGCCAGCACTGAGCATCGTCTGTGTTTCTCCACAGGCCTGGCACCCAAGCAAGCGAAAGACAAGCGGGCATTCACCAGTATCCTCTATGGGAACGGACCTGGGTACAAGCTCAGGAATGGCAGCCGCCCAGATGTCAGCTCCGATGCTATCGGTATGCAGAGCTTTTGGATGCGGAGCTCAGCAGAACCACCTCCGCTTATGGACTGAGGGGCTGCAAAAAGAGGGGGCGGCCTGGGAAGGGGGGTGCCGAAGAAAGCAGGGGTGTGCAAGGCAGGTGTGCAAGGATAGGAAGGGCGGTAGTGTCATAGCAGGGCAGAAGCTGAAAAAGGTTCGTAGAAGTTAAGACGTGTGGGACGGGGAAGATGCAACTGGTTAAAATGGGGGTGGTCTGTGTGCGAGGGGGTTGTGACAAAGGAGGAGGGAGAAGTGAAAACAGGTGCAGAATAGGAGAAGCTGGGACTCTTTCTCGATTGGGAGGACAAGAAAAGGGTTTGGTAGCAAGTTGAAAATGCAGGTGAGAGCAGATTCCACCTGCCAGTATTACACAGAGAAAACACGGATCCCACTGCTGACACCAGTGTTACAGAGGTTGCACGCCACCCCCAATCTCTGCTGAGCAGTGCACAAGATTCCAGGGGATTCCAGGTGTCTACCTGTAGTCGTGTTTCCATTGGGAATTCAGGCACGTCAGAGACTGTAGTGTTTTAAGATATATGGTTTATTTTACACCTATCTACACCTGGAGGGTGTGGAACATTATACCACAAGAGTGTCTCTCAATGCCCCTCTCATAGCTTCAGCAAGCTTGGGTTCAAAGCAGCAGTCAGTCATGGCTCCCAGTCTCTCGGTGCAGCCTCTTTCAACCATGAAGTTCTGCTCACGTCCTTTATTTGTTCCCAGAAACTCCCTTAGATTTCAAAAAGGACACATTTTCCTGTGACAGAACCAGGGGGGAAGGACAGTTCATTATGCCTCAGTACCTGGCTTGCCGTTGTTCCTTAATGCTCTGCACTTAGCTAGCCCGGTCAGGCTGGTTTGCAGAAGCTAGTCCAGGGTTTCCCAAACTTGGGTCTCCAGCTGTTTTTGGACTACAACTCCCATCATCCCTAGCTAGCAGGACCAATGTTATATCAGCATTTGCCAACACCATTTCTTGCATTGGCTGAGTGTGGATTCAAACATGGATCATTCTGTCGCACCTTCCCTCACATCCTGGGCCTAGGAGCCCTTCCCTCTGAGGACTGACCCACAGCCTGAATTTCTGCATGCAACCATCCCTACACCACGGTGCTTTGCCCAGTCGCAGATTGTTATCCTAGTTCCTTTGTCCTAGAGCAGCCATTAATGCTTACTGTTTTGAATTCCATTTGCACTGTTATTTTCCTTAGCGGGGTCATGCAAAGAGTGCTTTTTATAGGGTAGGGGGCACTGGGGATGAGCTTATGCAACCCAGGGGCTGGTGGCCCACAGAAATTTGGGAGACACTACACTACATAGGGACGCGGGTGGCGCTGTGGGTTAAACCTCAGTGCCTAGGGCTTGCCGATCAGAAGGTTGGTGGTTCAAATCCCCGTGGCGGAGTGAGCTCCCGTTGCTCAGTCCCAGCTCCTGCCAACCTAGCCGTTCGAAAGCACGTAGAAAAAAGTGCAAATAGATAAATAGGTACTGCTCCGGCGGGAAGGTAAACGGTGTTTCCGTGCGCTGCTCTGGTTTGCCAGAAGCAGCTTGGTCATGCTGGCCACATTGGCTCCCTCGGCCAATAAAGCATGATGAGGGCCGCAACCCCAGAGTCGGCCACGACTGGACCTAATGGTCAGGGGTCCCTTTACCCTTTACCTTACAGTGGTGTAGCGTGGGGGTGCTGGAGGGCCATTGCCCCATGTGCATTTTCCAAGGGGCTGCAACCAGGCGCCCACACTATAGCTCCCTCATTGAGGAAAGCCGCAGCCGGGCAGGCCTTTGGGGCTGGGGCATGGGCACTCCAGGTGCTCAGAGGAACGAGCTCCATCAGCCCTGACCCCATGAGGTGTTGCGACCAAGACAGCTTGTTTCTCCTTTGGCGCATGGGGGTACTGCGGTGGGCTCCTTCACCCTCCATGCCCCACTCCCGATAAGCCCCATCTCAGTGTCCCCTGGGTGCCATGGGCTCACGCAGTGCCACCGGGCCACTGTCCAAAAGTCTAGACTGACCTCCTGCCTCTCGCCCATCCAGAGGACAAGGACTACCGGCAGCAGGCAGCTGTGCCCCTGGAAATCGAGACCCACGGCGGAGAGGACGTGGCCATCATGGCACAGGGACCCATGGCCCATCTCTTCCACGGCATCCAGGAGCAGAACTACATCGCCCATGTCCTGGCCTACGCAGGCTGCATCAAGCCATATGACAGGCACCCCGATTGCCCTGAGCAGGTCCGGACTGAAGGTTTTGGATCACCTGGCCTGGGTGTCTCACATGGCCCCTCCTCGCTCCCCCTCCTTGCACTCTGGGCGTGCCTTTTCTTGCTGATGATGTGACACTGAAAGACACACACACACAAACACACTACTGGAAAGCTCGTTTTCAAAAGACCTCTCTGGGCATCACCTGGGAGGTTACTAGAGTCCCCGGACATTTCCAAAGGAACATCAGTCTTGTTCATTCATTTGTTTGGCTTCATTGCATACAACTGTATATTAATGGATGGTGATGCTTTCCTTAGCCTCAGCTTTCAAAGAATAAAGCATGATGTTATTTTCTTTATACCTGTAATATTATCATTATTATTACCTTTATTGTCAATGTACAACCTGTGTACAAGGAAAATAACCGAGCCTCCCTCTCCCCCCCACAAACACTCAATCTCATTGCACTCTGTGTGCTTGTCGCACAACACACCAACCCTGAAAGTCAGTTGCACTATATTATTTTCCGTTCAGCAGCCTAACAGCCCATGAATAGAAATTATTTTTTAACCTGTTGGTACTTCTATATCTCCTGCCTGTGGGTAGAAGATTAAAGGTTCTATAAGGTTGCAAGCTTTCACTTCCTGCAGTTCAGAGCTAAGGTGATGGAGCAGATGGAGCAAAGCCACAGCCTGAGACATTGGGTGGCGGCGGGGTGGGGGGAGTGCCAGAGGTCAGAGTTTACTTATCAGTAAGGATAGTGGATTCAGTTTGCATTTCACCAAATTTGCACTTTCCGAAGAATACATTAGGTGGAGTGCAACCTTGCTTTGAAATTCGCCCTCCTCCAAGGGGGCAATGCAGTTCCATATTTGAGTGATGGATACAAGAATGCATAGGATGTTTAACACGAAGTGTGCATACAAATGCATCTATCAGTGAAGACATCAAACAGACACACTTTATATATGGGGAAATGGCTTTGCAAAAATGTACAATTAGGAGAGATTTGTTCTAAAATGCTGATGAATTTTTGAGGCCTATTAAAAAAAAAAACCTGAAGGGAATTTAGGATTGGAAAGAGAAACGGACAGATTCACACATCCCTCCAAAAGGACCGGTCCTTTTGCTGGGCATAGCAAGGGTGCCCATGGGTCCTTCTTCGGCCAGAGGACAGTCCTCTGTTGGAAGACATCCTCTACTGGAGGGGGGTGCAATGGCGCAACAGCCCTCTCTCTCCCTGGCGTCGCTGCGCCAGCCCTCTGGTTCCCTCCCCTCAGGTGAAATCCCTAATGGAGAATGGATCACGAGCGACAGTGGGTTTTTCTTTTGGGAAAACAGGTTGCAAACAAACTTTATTATAACTGAGGTAAACAAGGAGTTTTGGTTCTACTTCCACAGAAATGTAACAAACTGAGGTTATTCACGGCGCAGTGCTGCTGTTTTTTTATTAAAACGTATACTGCCTCAAGTTAAAGGCTGCATGCTGTTCAGGCTTAAGGTCAATTTCTTTTACACATTTTCCATAGATCAGACTTCTACACACACACTTCAGGATCGTAGGATTTTAACTAACTGTTTCCTTACAGACCCCCAAATCCTCCTTGGCCTCGGAATCACTGAAGTGTAGATGGGTTCCCACAAGGCAACAGCAAAAACGTTTATTGGACTACATAACTGGGAAACAGGGGCAAAGCAACTGCTTATATACATTCCTGGAAGCCTGGGCCACTCCCACTCCCAACATGATTGGCTGTCTAAACTTTCGAGCTGCGAATCATGACTCCGAGTTCAAGGGCCAATGGCAGAGGCGCAAATCCTGAAATGTTCTGTGATTGGACATCATGTATCGAATCAGAACGCAGGCGCTCAGAATCCTTAGTCCAGACTCAAGCTCAGACAAACACTGACCACTGAATACATAACAATCACTGCTGCCCTTTCCTGTCAGAGTACAGTGGTACCTCTGGTCGCGAACGGGATCCGTTCCAGAGACCCGTTTCCAACCTGAAAAGAACGTAACATGCGTCTGCGCGTGCACGGGTCGCAATTTGCTGCTTCTGCACATGCGTGTGACGTCATTTTGCATGTCTGTGCATGCGCAAGCAGCGAAACCCGGAAGTAACCTGTTTCATTACTTCTGGGTTGCCGCGGGACGCAACCTGAAGCAAATGTAACATGAGGTATGACTGTATTCCCTCTGAGGACCCTTTTTCCTGTGAACACCGTGTGGGACTGTGTCTTGACTATTTTCTAATGGCGTTCTGCAATTCAGAACCTGAAAGCATATACTCTTGGCTCTCCTCAGCTCTACCACCTGTCAGAACGAACTCTCCTGACAGAAATCCCCCTCAGAGACCCCATGAATCTCTCTCATACAGTCTCTCACTCCCCTTGTTATGTACTGAGTTGAATAGGATCCAAAAGGCAGCAGTCTGATTGGTCCTAGAACAATAGGATTCAGAATGCAGCAGTCTGATTGGTCCACAGGAGCCACCCAATCCAGCTCCAGGTGGAAGTGAATCCGCAACCTGATTGGCCTACAGGAGAATCCCGGAATTAGCCAATCACGTGGGGCCCATTGTGTAAATAACGTATATAAAGCAGACATTCTGGGGGAACTTCCATTCCTCCTCACCACTATGAGCTGAATAAAGAGCATGAAATGCACTCTCAAGTATATTTCACCTCTCCAACTGCCTCCCTTGGAACTCTGGCCAATCAGGAGCTCTTGCTAGTTAACTGTTTGCTGGCAGGGAAGGAAAAAAAAACACTCTGTGACTCAACCTGCTCAGTAAACAAACTTCTGTTTGGGGGGGGTCAAAGTCAATTTCAAAGATTAAAGAACCTTAAGAAGGGAAAGTGGGGGGTGGGGCAAGGGAGAGGCTTGAAATGGCTGGTCCACCATTACTGTCAAGACAAGATGGAGGAGAATCTTAAAAGTTTGGAAGGAGGAAAGACAAGTTACCTTGGCTAATAGGAGCTGTTCAAGATATTAAAGGTAAAGGGACCCCTGACCATTAGGTCCAGTCACGGACGACTCTGGGGTTGCAGCGCTCATCTCGCTTTATTGGCCAAGGGAGCTGGCGTACAGCTTCCGGGTCAGGTGGCCAGCATGACTAAGCCGCTTCTGGTGAACCAGAGCAGTGCACGTCTATCTTCCCGTCGGAGTGGTATCTATTTATCTACTTGCACTTTGACGTGCTTTTGAACTGCTAGGTTCAAGATATTAGGAGCATCTATAACAGAAGGCACAGGAAGGAACTGGCCTGGGTGAAAGCAGGAAAGCGAGACAGAAGTTTAGGCAGAGCCCAAAAAGAGTGAGAACAAGGCAATGAAAAGAAGCAATGGAAGAGGAGAAACCGTTGGGGGCAGAGAGAAAGCACGCTTAAAAAGTGAGGACTGGAGACTTGAAACCGGTGTGGAGGTTGATCTTCTGCCATAAGCCTTGGAACTGGCTTGATGACCGCACCATTGCACCCTTCCTGTTGCCAGCAGCAGTTGTGAAACTCCCCAGGGTGGGGTCTGGTGAGGGGAGGAATCTGGGTGCCACTAATGATGGTTTGCAGCTGTCCGGGTGTCCAAAGGTCTTCCTGGGTTTAGTCTTATAAATCACAGAGCTTCCTGAAATCTCTCCCGCTCGCCCTGAAACAGCTCCGCTCCATTTGCAGCAATGTGGCTCTCCGGACTGGCTCTCTGCCTGGGGCTGGCATTCGCCGGTGCCATCATCCCAGGTAATGTGGCAGGGTTGTGAGGCTTGTGTCTGCCCATCATCCACTCTACTGGGTTGGTACCAGAGCTTAGGGAGATGGACATGACCAGGGTGCAGAAAGATTAGGGTTTTCGGGTCATGCCAAGGGTCTCCTGGGGTGTCTTCAGAATGGGCAGGTTGGATGTATCAAGAGAGAGATCTCCACCTGGGATTTTTGAGGAAAGTTGCCCCACTTGAATTATTGCCTGGTGTGTACTGTGACGTTCAGGGGCGCCGAGCGATTTTGGAGTGAGTCTCTTTTGTTGCAGTTCCCACCTGCTATGGAAACCCCTGAAAGATGACCCAAAGTCATCGAAATACATCAGAGTGGACTCACCATCCTTGTAGGTTTTTAAGCAGAGGTTGGATGGCCATCTCTCACGGATGCTTTAGCTATGATTCCTGCATTGCAGGGGATTGGACACTGAGGTCCAGCTCCGAGGGCCTTTTGGCGGTTCCCTCCCTGTGAGAAGTGAGGTTACAGGGAACCAGGCAGAGGGCCTTCTTGGTGGTGGTGCCCGCCCTGTGGAACGCCCTCCCATCAGATGTCAAGGAAATAAACAACTATCTGAATGTTAGAAGACATCTGAAGGGAGTCCTGTTTAGGCAAGTTTTTAATGTTTGATGTTTTATTGTGTTTTTAAAATTCTGTTGGGAGCCACCTAGAGTAGCTGGAGAAACCCAGCCAGATGGGTGGGGTACTACTACTACTACTACTACTACTACTAATAAACAATTATTATTATTAGATGACCCTCTGGGTCCCAAGTCTACAATCCTGATTCAATGAACTTATGTGATCACTGTATACAGATCAGCATATTTCACCCCTTCCGATAAAAGATAAAGGGCTCTCCGTTTTCTTATTAAAGTATTCTTCCATCGCTTCCCTTCCCCAATCAGTATGTGCAATGTGGAACTGTCTTTCATGTCGTTTATCTGGTCGTTCATTAATAGTTGTGATACACTTGGCTTCTCTCCAATATGTTGCATATCAAGTTCCACTTATCGAGGATTTACAGATAAATAATTTCCTTATCAGATACTGGGATATTCTGCTGAATGTCTGTTGAAAAAGAAGATGGGCTCTAAAATTGAAGCAACAAGGTGTTTATCTATTGTAACTTGCATTTTCAACTTCAAACCAATATGTCTGTGTTACTGAGCATACCTATGGGAGCATGGGGGAAAAACTTATTTTATTTTAAACATTTCCATACTGCCCTCCAGTTGAGAAAGTCTCAGGGCAGTGTGCCAAAATAATAACAATAGTGAAGATATTAACACTGCAAAATAAAACTGCGGAAGTACCTATTAAAATCGGGGGAGGGGACACTCATGCACCAATGGTTCTGACACAGAACTAGGTAGCTTCCTATGTTTAAAAATATGTCTCTCTAATTACTACGCACAGCTAAATCAGCTTATGTTTCTACCTTTCTGTCTAAGAGTTCTTACTTTGGAATTATGCTCCCAGCCACAGAAATAACTGAGACAATTGCACATTCCTTCCTTGGTTTCTCCTGTCTCCCATCCCCTCAAGTGTATTGAATTTTGAATTGTACGCTCCTTGGGGCAGGGGCCTCTTGTACTCTGCACCTTGTAAGTGTCATGTGCACTGATTTCACTAGATAAGTGATAAAGAAAGCCAATTAAATTTCACTCTCTATAATCATCCTAAAATAGACACTTGTTTTGGCTGCCAGGAAAAACATATGGAGTGTAATAAAATTTATCAAGGTTCAATCGAGATTGCCTGGATGAATCGGTCCAAAGTCTACGGCCCCATTTGGAGCAGGTGTTTGAAGTTGAAATAAGCAAGTTCTATACCTGGAGCAAGTTCTCCGTTCACAGCGTTTGTTTTTAGTATTTGGTTGAAAGAAAAATGTAGGTATGGTAAAATAAAAAGGAGAATTCCCTGGTTGCCTAGATCAAGGCTCGGGGCAAGTACACTTTGGTGAGAGAGCCTCAGCAGAAATTTAAAATCACAAAACAGGCAGCAAAGTAAAACGTGGAAATATAGGCTGCTCAGCCTTTAAAATATCCCCTTCTAAAGTTGCTTCCAAAGTTCCTCTTCCCTTAGCATAGAAAAAGACCACACATTTGGTAAGTTAAAAATGGTTTACCGTATTTTTCGCCCCATAGGATGCACCTAATTTTTTTTGGGGGGGGGGAAATAAAGAATCGAGCTTCCCCCGACCCCAGCCACCAGAACAGCCTGCTATCCGCAAGCCTAGGGAGCCGCGCCGGTCTCCCCAGGCTTGCGGAGAGCTGTGCGAAGCTGGGCGCGCTCTTCAGCGCGCACCAGGCTTCAGAATGCAGGCAGCTCTGCGCAACCTTTGGGAGCCCGGCACGGCTTCGCGCCGGGCTCCGGAGGGTTGTGCAGAGCTGCAGGAAGCCCGGGAGCGCACGCAGCTCTGTGCAACCCTCGGGAGCCCAGGCTCCGGAGGGTTGCGCAGAGCTGCGCGAAGCCCGGGAGCGCAGGCAGCTCTGCGCAACCCTTGGGAGCCCGGCACGAATTCACGCCGGTCTCCCTAGGGTTGCGCAGAGCTTTCTGAAGCCTGGAGAGTGAGAGCGGTCAGTGCTTCCTGAAGCCTGGAGAGTGAGAGGGGTCGCGCCGGTCTCCCTAGGGTTGCGCAGAGCTTCCTGAAGCCTGGAGAGTGAGAGGGGTCGGTGCGCACCGACCCCTCTCGCTCTCCAGGCTTCAGCGAAAGCCTGCATTCGCCCCATAGGACACACACACATTTCCCCTTCAATTTTGGAGGGGAAAAAGTGCGTCCTATAGGGCGAAAAATACAGTACTTACAAACTCTTCAAAGGTCAGATTCATGTGCTTTTCCATACAGCAGCAAGGAAAGACAGGCGGTATAGCTTTGGTTCCAAAATGGTAAATGTTTCTCAATTATTTGTACAGAAACACAAAGATGGCTTGCTGAAGCCACACAGTCGAAGCTTGGAGCATCCAGCTTAGACTTCTTTACTGGTAGGGTTTGTATGGTGGAAGAGTAGGAAGTGGGAGAACAGAGTTTGGTAAACCAAGGTGAGGGGAAGCGATCAAGCTAAGCCTGGCAGGACAGCTTACTTTATGGTCTTTAACCCCTTCATGCAATAATGAGACTTGAGCATGTTGTTTATATGAGGCTGATTTATCCCACACACTGTTCATTCCTGGTTCTCCAGGCCTGACACTCCTCTTTTTCTGGGGATTTGATATGCAATCTCTCCCTCACCAGTTAATTGCAGGTTGCATGGGCTTACTAAGGTTGCTTCCAGGCTGCCAGTATTTTGCAGGAGGAATACGAGCACATACTAGACATTAAGGTCTGTGCAGTTAAAGTGGCTTTCCTTTCCTAGGGCAACAAATCCACTTTTTAAACAACAGCAAACTTTGTGCAGTTTGGAAACTGACAAGCAAGCAGGTGTGCTGAAAGTTGTGTGGTCAACAAACGTTGATCCAGTTCTGGGCACCACAGTTTAAGAATGATATTGACAATCTGGAATGTGTGCAGAGGAGAGCAACCAAGATGATCAAGGATCTGGAAATCAAGCCATATGAGGATCAGTTGAGGGAACTGGGTATGTTCTGTCCGGATATGAGGAGTCTGAGAGGAGATGTGATAGCCATCTTCAAATATCTAAAGGGCTGTCACATGGAAGATGGAGCAAGCTTGTTTCTGCGGCTCCAGAAAGTAGGAACCAACCAATGGATTTAAATTCTAAAGAGGAGATTCCGACTAAACATCAGGAAGAACTTTCTGACAGTAAGAGCTGCTTGACAGTGGAACAGACCCCCCCTTGGAAGGTGGTGGACTCTCCTTTGGAGATTTTAAGCAGATGTTGGATGGCCATCTCTTGTGGATCTAGCTGAGATTACTGCATTGCAGGGGGTTGGACTAGATGACCCTCAGGAATCCCCTCCAATTCTATGATTCTATGCTTTTATGAATGGGAAGGTGTATATCCTCCCTGCAGACAAATCAATACTAACCAATCTATCATTCATGTAGGCTTTGTGGAAGCAGATCAGGATGAAGTTCACTAAACCGGTCATTTGGAGGAGCCATAAGAAAGGTTTGGACTGCCTGTTTGCCAACCCTAATTCCTGGTTGTTGTTTTCTGTTCCTCAAGCTCAAGAGGAGAAGCCCTCCTTCTGGAATGAGCAGGCTCTCAAGGCCATTGAGCAAGCCCTGAGCCTCCGCCCCCGGCACTACAAAGCTAAGAACCTCATCCTCTTCCTGGGAGATGGTAAGTGGGCAAAACGCTTGGGTTGCGCTCCCCTGTCTGTGTAACATGAGCGAGAATAAATTATTCTCTCTGTGCATGCAGAACTAAGCGCACACAGAACAATGTCAGTCCCAGTGTAGAACCAAATCAGCACTCCCAAGACGAGGCTTCCCCAACCTGATGCTTTGTTGATGTTGTTGGGCTCCAAAATGCCTGGAGGGCACCAGGTTGGGAACAGTGGTGTAGCATGTGTTGCCAGATCCCAGGGCAGCATGGAAGGAGGGAAACAGACAGAGTACGCTTGCACATTCAACTGCCTAATGCAGTGATTGCCAAACTTGGCCTTCCAGCTGTTTTGGGACTCCACTTCCCATCATCCCTGACCACTGGTCCTGTTAGCTAGGGATGATGGGAGTTGTAGTCCCAAAACAGCTGGAGGGCCGAGTTTGGCTATCACTGGCCTAATGGCTTCTATGTCACCCAGGAGATCATAGCCACAGAGATAAGAAAATAAAAATCATTCCGTTGTCTGGAGAGGTCACTTCCTGGTTCTAGGAGAAGCTGTTTTCAACGGAGCCCAGTGACGGAAGCACGCAGCTGTATTGAGGCAGCACCAGGTGTTGGGATTTTGCCCCCCTAACAATTTTGTGCCCAGGGCAACAGCCCCGTGGCCTCCCCCCACATGTTACGTCACTGGTTGGGAAGGCTGCGTAGTCAAACAAGCTCCTTTCCCTGAGCCTTGCATTTCCAAGAGCCAGCCCCAAGGATGCAGAAGCTTGCTTTCCTCCTCCAGGTTGTGTTTGATGCTGATAAACCGATTTGGACAGGCGTCCTATATCAAGGGAAACGCTATCGGTGCATTAATGGCTCTCATTAACCGGCATTAAATGTTCAGAAGGTGTGTGCCATAATGATTTGCTGGTCGTGTTGTCAATAGTCTTCTTTGGACTCTTGACGTGCTTGACGTGCACAGTTCAGGGAAACTCTGGTTCCAAAGTCAGGAAGGAAACAATTCCGGAGGCTGCGAAGATTATGGGAACTGATGGTTATGCAAATTAAGTGAGATAAATTAAGAACGTAAGACGATCAGGCCAAAGTCCCACCTATTTCAGCAATCATTTCTCACACTGGCCAACCAGACGCCTATGGCAAGCAGGCCATGAGTGCAACCTCAATGTGTCACTCTTTTTTATAATAATAATTTTTATTAATTTTCAATTACACTCCAATAATATCCTCATTATAGCAATACCAAAATATAATACAATTACTAATACCAATCGTTCAAATACCGAATTATATAATTTAGGTGCCGCCACCCCCACCCCGCATGCTAGAATTGATGGTTTGATTATTTTCTTTATTTCTGCGTTCCAAAATCTTATTAATTTCAATTTCATATCGGTCAAAGTAACAATCTCTTATACAACAACTGCAATATTAATATATTCTATTCGTATTGACACATTAAGTGATTTATAGAACTACCAGTGAGGCACTCTAACTATAACCTTGTTCTTCCTGTGTGTGGCAATTATTCTGTCCGTGGTGTTTCTTCCTGTCCTTGTAAAATGTTATGTCTATCTTTTCCTGTTTGTTGCTGTTATCTGTCATGCCTTGGGCGAAGCTGATATCCCATTATCGTTTCAGAAATTTCTCCGTTGCTCTGTCCCGTGCTTTGTTGTTTTGCAACTTTAACAACAGCTGCAAAAATCACTCTGTCCCAATAAATAGCCTGTCACTCATGTTCCCCAGCTTTGTTTCCTGTGAATTTGCTAAAGAGAGCCTGCAGGGTCAGGCCAAAGTCCCATCTAGTACAGTATCTTGTTCTCACTATGGTCAGCCACACACTCCATTGGGGAGCCTGCAGTCAGAACCTGAGTGCAACCTCTTTGCCTCTGGTCAAAGACTGGGGTGCAAGCAGTGGGGGACCTACATTTGGGGCCTCCTGAACTGTCACAGGGGCCCCTTCACAGCCAGCAATGAGCTCTGGGTAACCTCTGTCATCTTCTTCAATTGGGTTGTTCCATGACAGATC
This sequence comes from Podarcis siculus, assembly GCA_034642415.1. Classification (NCBI taxonomy): domain Eukaryota; kingdom Metazoa; phylum Chordata; class Lepidosauria; order Squamata; family Lacertidae; genus Podarcis; species Podarcis siculus. The sequence goes on along the minus strand of JAXCMG010015915.1, from coordinate 10,551 downwards.
TCCACAAATTTTCCACGAGTTTGTGTTTTTGGGGATCCGCCTGAGGACTTGCGTGAACTCATCATTATTCCTTTTTGTTATGACCTCTGTTTAAAAGGGGAGGGATGCATCAGCCGCAGCAGAACAACCAACTTAAACGCAACACTCCACCTTTACAATAGCTGTGCTTCTGAGTCTCAAACCTTGGGATTGTTGAAATATATACCAAAAACAAATTAATCCATTTGAGTCATGCAACTCAAATTGGGGACTCAGCTACATTAGTAAAAAAAAAACACAACCCAGCATTTTGAATGTGTTATAAATATGCAACAGCAGATGGCAATGAAGAGCAAAAAAAATTATTTGTGATTTTCCATAGTGGTTTTTTCCTTTTGTTATAATGGTTTAATTTCTGGCTCATTTATAGCATTTTATTCCTGTGTATAGATCCACCCTGGGTCTACTAGACCCCACTTTTGTAATCAATGTAGACTAAAGCCGTTTCTGGGGCCCTCTGGGATTGGGGGCCCTGGGGTATATGCTTCGTTAGTTTCATAGTTGATCCAAAGCACCAATCCTTCTTTCAAACAATCTTTCCTTCTGGTGCCTTAAGCTGGGTTATTTTTTTGTTTTGGTGAAGTCAGGGAGTGTGAAATACCGTATTTTTCACTCCATAAGACGCACCTGACTGTAAGACGCACCTAGTTTTTAGAGGAGGAAAACAAGAAGAAAAAATATTCTGAACAAAACAGTGGATGTATGATTTTTGTGGTTCATGCTGTGGCCACACACATGTGATCTGATGGTGAATTTGGGTCACCCAATGCAAAAATCCTGAGGATCCATGTGGATCCGTGCTTTGTAACCATGTTTTTGCGCCATTGTGGCCCTAGGAAACAGTGGATGCATGATTTTTTTGGTGCAGGCTGTAGCCATGGACATGCTATGTGATCTGATGATGAATTTGGGGTGACCCAATGTAAAAATCCTGAGGATCCATGGGCTTTTACCTCCCCCCTCCCAGGCAGCCTCCTCTAGGTCCCTTATCTCACTTCTCATCCCACCGATCAGCTGTTTCCTTTCAACACTCCCTTCCCTCTTGTTTGCCTTAATGTCTTTTCTTTAGCTGGAGCAGTTTTTTGCTCCTCCTTTTCTTCTAATTTCTCTCCTTATTGCTTTAGTCTTCCTGTTTCCCCCCTTTGCAAGTTTGCTGTCTTTACCTCCCCCCGACCAGGCAGCCTCCTTTATCTCTAGCATCCCTTATCTCTCTCCCCGATCGACAAACGATCAGCGGCTTTGTTTCAACACCCACTTCCCCCTTTCAAAAAAAAAAAAGCATGATCTGCTTTTCGCCTCTGGGCAATTTGGCTCCAGGGACCACGCATTCGCTCCATAAGACGCAGAGAAATTTCCCCTTACTTTTTAGGAAGAAAAAAAGTGTGTCTTATGGAGCGATAAATACAGTAGATGTCGTTTCTCTGGGAGGAAACTGCTCTGGGAACACTGTGTACTGGGGGGCATAAGAGGTGTTTGTGTCAGGATCCCGTGGGCTGCAAACCTTCTCACTCTGTCTCCCTGTCAGGCATGGGCCTCCCCACCATCACCGCCACCCGAATCCTGAAGGGAGAGATGAAGAACCAGCTGAGCCCCCAGTTGCCTCTGGCGATGGACGCCTTCCCTTACGTGGCTCTTTCCAAGGTGCCTTCCATCTGCGCTTGTCCCTGCAGTTCGGGGGGGGGGGCAAATGGCTTTCAGGGAATCGTGCCTTTCTTTCCACTGAGAAGGTTCTTTTTCTTTACTTGAGGCCAATCAGGCAGTAATTCAGCAGGTGAAGCTTGTACTGACTGCACCTTTTTTGGGCGAGGCTCGTAGCTCAAGCTCTCACCTTGCATGCATGCAACTGCCAAGTGCAGTCTTAACATAGCTGTCAGCTTACAGATTTGAAAATAAGGGACCAGCAGCCTTGAAAATAAGGGATCAGCAGCCAAAATAAGGGATTTTCCTAGCACAGGTATGTTCAACTTCTGAGCCCCTCCGAGCCAAAGGCAGAAAGCCCAGCCAGCAGCCAAACGAAGCCTCAAGCGGTGGTTCCCACAGCGCAGCAACCCGGCAAAGGGGATGCATCAAGGAAAACTACCGTCACCTCTCCGCTGGGAAGCGCTGAGCAAAGGCGAGTCCCCAGGCAACGCGGCCGATTTGATCGGCACAAGGCATGCAAGCTCTACCCCCCAGTCGTTCTTAGACTCCTTATTGGGTGAGCAACGCAGCCAAGCAACACAGTTGGAGCCTCCCTCCTCCCTGGCCAGCAGGGAGGGAGGGAGGGAGAGGAGCTGCTTCCTTTGAAACCCGGGAAATTTAAGGGACATCATCAATAAGGGACAGCAGTGAGACACAGCGCTGGGATAAAGGACTTTCCCGCCAAATAAGGGACGGTTGACAGCTATGAGTCTTAAGCAAGTTGGTTTGAGGAGCATTGCTGGAAGAGGCAGCGGAGAGCCAGTAAAGGACCTGTGGCAGCTATATCACATTTTCCCATTCATTGGGCATGGAAAAACGTTACATGATTGAATTTTCACCTGCTGTCAAGTGTTGTCTGCAATGACTGGCAGCCTCTCTCCAGGGGTTGAGAGAGGGGTTCTTTACTGGAGATGCTGAGGATGGAAGCTGGGACCTTCCTCCTCCTGCAATGCGGATTCTCTGTCACTGAGCTACAGCCTTAGTCAAGGTGTGGTTGAGGAACCACAGAGAACCCACCATCAATGCAAGTGGGGGAAGTGTGGGAGACATTTCCCTTGGGTGTTCAAGTACGGAGACTCACACCCAATTCCTAATTAGATTCAGTAATGCATTACCAGATGGAGTCCTAAGAGTCTGCCAGAGCTTACCAGTGCACACACACTACAGTGGAAAAACATGTCACCTTGGCTGTCTCATTCTCTTCCAACCACCTTACGGCCACCCCATCACCCCACAATTTCTCATCCAGCCACAGCCCTTGGAAAAACTTACTCAACCCACTTTTTAAAACTCTATGTGCAAAACCCTCCATGCACCTTACCTCAGTTGTTTTTCACTTTGATGGTCAGCTGTTAGCTTCCAGCCATGTGGTTTTGCCATGTTCTTGCGTACGTGGCACTGTTCTCGCTGACAGAAATGCCACAATCAATTTTCTCACGTCCTGTTCACGGGCTGTGGGAAATGGCTGCCTATCGTTCCCTTACCCCAACAGTAGGGCCGGCCTCCCAACAGCTCAGTGGAGGACGTGAGAGGGCAGCCTTTAAGCTTCTTCCCAGCCATGTCTCCTTTGGTTTTGACAGACGTACAACGTGGACCGGCAAGTGCCCGACAGTGCTGGCACCGCCACCGCCTACCTCTGTGGGGTGAAGGGCAACTACAAAACTATTGGGCTGAATGCAGCTGCCCGGGTCAGCCAGTGTAACACGACAGTTGGCAACGAAGTTGTGTCTGTGATGCAGAGAGCCCGTGCAGCTGGTAAGATGGAGGGCACAGATGGAGAAACAGAGTCTCATTCACACGAGGGGTGGGATTAAAGCACTTTTATTTCCTCACAAAGAACCCTGGGAACTGTAGCTACTAGTGAGCGCTGGGAGTAAACTACAGTTCCCAGGATTCTTTGGGGGAAGCCATGTGCCTTCAATGTATGTTGTGTCCAACACCCGGCCTGCTAGGTATTCTTGATGCTTTAAGAGAAATGTTTTGAGTCAGGATAGGGCCCCTGGGTCAGAGCCTTCTTGGATCCAGAGGTGGAGCAGAGCAGTATGCGGCAAATCCGTTTGTCCAAGACATACAGCTAAAATGAACATCAGAGGAAGTGGGGTTCAGGGGTTGATGGAATCAATTTGCCACCCCATGGTGGTTGGCAACCATTTTTGTAGCCATCTGGGTGGTTTGTCTGACTAAAGCTCTCTGATACTTGTAAGGAGTCACAACACCTCCAGGCCACCAGGGGACAGCACCCAACACTTGGCTACAGAAATGTTTTTTGTGTGTGCCCCCCCAATACTTAAAAAGGTAAAGGGACCCCTGAACATTAGGTCCAGTCATGACCGACTCTGGGGTTGCGGCGCTCATCTCGCTTTATTGGCCAAGGGAGCCGGCGTACAGCTTCCGGATCATGTGGCCAGCATGACTAAGCCGCTTCTGGCGAACCAGAGCAGCGCACGGAAACACCGTTTACCTTCCCGCCGGAGCGATACCTATTTATCTACTTGCACTTTGACGTGCTTTCGAACTGCTAGGTTGGCAGGAGCAGGGACCGAGCAACGGGAGCTCATCCCGTCACGGGGATTCGAACCGCCGACCTTCTGATTGGCAAGTCCTAGGCTCTGTGGTTTAACCCACAGCGCCACCCGCTTCCCTCCCCCCCCAACTTAGTTACGTCTTATTGGGCTCAGGGCTTGCCCTCACACTTGCAAACCCTTAATCCCAGAGATGTAGATGGTAAGCATGGTCCTTTCATACTTAGGGGAGGCACTCAGTACATGCCCAGAAGCACTGTCTTCTCCCTCCTCCAAGTTTCAGATCAAAGACAAAACCCCAGTTCAATGATCTCTTGCCTGGCTCAGACAGTCCCTCTTGCAGACAATCTCTCTCCCCCCAATTTCAGGAAAGTCTGTGGGGATTGTGACCACCACGCGAGTCCAGCATGCGTCGCCCTCCGGGAACTATGCCCACGTGGTGAACCGGAACTGGTACTCAGACGCCGACATGCCCGCCTCAGCAATTTCAGAAGGCTGCAAGGACATCGCTCAGCAACTTGTTAAAAACGTCAACCTGACGGTGGGTTGTGGAGAGGGGCAGCAAACCTCCTCCTTTTGGGGATTGCAATCCACTCCTGCCCTCTCTGCTCTGTTATCCTACTTAGGGTAAGCTCTGGGGCAGCTTTTGCCAACCTGGTGTCCTCTCCCCACTTGCCACTCCCTGCAGCTGTAACACTGCATTCTTCCTTCCTGCCTGGGCGTCTCCCTCTTCCCCATCACGCTTCCAAGCTGACCACACACTCTGAACTTACATTTTGTACTTTTGTAACTTAGATAGTAGTTATAAACCTGCCTCTCCATTTTTCTGCCATAACTGCTGCTTCAAGACCTAGATTATGTAAGTAAATACTACTTTTACTTCTTCACAAAACAATATTGTTTTTACAGGGGAGAAAAGGGGAGACACCAGGGAAACCCACACTGTCTTAAAAAAGCATCCTGGATTATTGCTTCCAGAAGGTTAAATCAACCTTGTTTTAGCTTCCACGTTTAAGCTGCAAAACACGTTTAAGCTGCAAAACAGCTCCTTGCCCTGGGTCCCTTCAAACCTGGGAAATCTCCTGCCAAGATGGCTCCCCTGAGTGTTTGCTTTCACTTGTGTGCACATTCACACAACCCTTCCTACGACGTGTGACTTTCTTGACAGGTTATCCTGGGCGGCGGCCGGAAGTACATGACTCCAGCGGGCACTCAGGACCCTGAGTACAACACCAACTCCAGCAAGGGCATACGCCAGGATGGCAAGAACCTCATCACAGAGTGGCTTAACTCCTCGCCGGTAAGTTTATTGCACCGAAATGCTTTTGCTCTCGGAATTGTGGACTTGACACGAGGATGGTGTAATAAACAGAAATCTGCCCTTATTCCCTTATGAGGGACACAAGAGCCCTTTGTAGGTTCTCCATCGGTCAGATAAAAGAACAGAGGCCAACCAGAGAATACTGAGAAGTAAAGCAGCTTGTAAGCCTGATCTTTATTGAACAGTTGCAACAGGGTGCTCCCCTCACACTCAGGAGAGGAGGAGGACCCAGAACCAAGGTGTGCCCGCCCTTATATAGACATTTTAATTTGCCTGCCTTGGAGTCCAAGACCACCCCCAGAAACATCATACCCCATCACAGAAGGGGTGTAGCTCAAGAACACCCCCCTCCAGATACATCATACCTATATCACGGTGGTCTACAGCAGAAATCTGAGTGCGTTGTTTACCTCCTGTCATTGTTTATCTCCTGTCTGGCAGGTTACCTGTTAATGCTTACCCTGGGGAGCCTGGCCAGTCCTTTGTAGTGACAAATACCCAGTACCTGAGCCAGGCCACAGGCTCACCCCATTCATACACAGATATACCCTTAGGATAGGATTTGTGAAGGAAAAGACAATGGGGAGGCTTTTCCATTTTCCTTTGACCTTGCAGAGAAAACATTTGGTCAGTTTGGTAGCCAAAATGGCTCCAGGACTGCCCTGCACTGCTTCAGACATGTGGTTCACATATTTATGTACGTGTTTGCTTGGTACATTTATGAACATTTATTATATATATAAGACCTTAATTTATTTATTTCAATGGGAAGTGGGTGTGTACATGTTGTGCAACATCATTTGCAATGTACTTTGGCTGTGCACACATTGTACACCTCTGGAGCATGTTTCCCCTCGCAAAGATTTTCGGGCACCATAGGGTTACAATTCTCAGCAACCCTTATGAAACTGCAGCTCATGCAATTCTTTGAAGGGTAAAATGTCTCTGATGTTTTAGCTGAGATTCCTGCATTGCAGGGGGTGGGACTAGATGACCCTCGAGGTCCCTTCCAACTATGCTTCTATGAGATAAGAGGTCAATGCTGGGTGTGTCCAAAGGGGGTCTTGTTATTTAGTCTGTGGGTCCCATTGGGCCACACAGCCAGCCATCAGGGGAGGGATTGCAGCTCAGCAGAAGACTTGTGCTCATGCTTAAATTCAAAAGATGCCGGGTTCAAATCTTGGCACCTCCAGTTGAAAGGAGCACATGGCAGAGAGCTCTTTCTGCTTCAGAGTTTGGAGAGCGGCTGCCAGTCACGTGGGGAGAATTTCTCCTTGTGGGTTCAAGTATGGAAGCTCACACCCAATTCCCAACTAGTCAGACTTTATTCAGCAATGCATTTCTGGATGGAGTTCTAACATTCTGCAAGAGCTTGGAATGCTCTCTGTGTAGGAAAAATATATTTAATCTTTGCTATTTCATTCTTTCCCCATCCACCTTCTGCCACCCTGTCACCCTACGATCTCTCATTCACCCACAATCCTTGGAAACACTTACTCAACTCAATCTTTTTTACTGTATGTGCAGAGCCCTCCTTGTGCCTTATCTGGAGCTGTTTTTCACTTCAACAGCCAGCCTTTAGGGAACTCCAAAAGTGGCTCTTACCAGTCTTCTGGTCAGGTCATGTTCCTGGATACGTGATGCTGGCCTCATTGATAATGGGTTTAACAAAAATTCCACCTCACAGAGGGGACAATATTGGAGCCGACAGGCAAATATTCTCCAAAAGGAAACACATTTTAATCTGTGGTGGATATGGCAAGCTACGTTGGGCCTGAGAGGCGTAGAAAATATCCCCTCAATTCTTTGTGTTTCTTCCTAGGGCACCAAGTACGTCTGGAACCGAACACAGCTGCTGAGTGCTGCAGACGACCCAGCTGTGAGCCGCCTCATGGGTAACGGGTTCAAATCCCCATTTGCCTCCCAGTTTCTTCATCCATGGTGTCTTAGGCAGCTTACAGCTTTAAAGCACATTATTTCCCTCAAAGGGTTATGGGCAATGTAGTTCACCCCTCGCAGAGTGACAATTCCCAGCAACCCTTAACAAACTACAGTGCCCAGAATTCTTTGAGAAAAAGAATATGCTTTGAATGTGCTTCAAGGGCACACACAGCCTTATTCAGCCCTGTCTTGAAATGCATATCACTGACTGTTTTTCCCTGTTGCAGCAATTAGAAGCATTTTTCTCAGAATGCATTTAAGACCGGTTTATACGCACAGGAGAATCAAGCAGAAATCCTGGACCGAACCGCTTTGGGCTGCAGATTTCCCTGTGTCTCTCTTCATGTGTGAATGTTTCCTCATGTAGGGAGTGAGGGAAGCCCCACGACATGTGTAAAATTCCAGGAGTGAGGGTTTTGTGGCACAGCCTTCAGACCAGCACCTCTCTCCTCTCACCAGTCCCACTGCACCCAAAATGGTGCCTTCTGGGAAAAGCTGTAACCCTGGGGTGGGGAGCCATTTTCAGCCCCAGAGACAAGCTGCTGGGGCCTGTCAATCACCTTACAGCACAACAACTTCAGAGCTCCCGAGGGCTCCTTTGCAGCTATCTCTTTACCTACCCCACACCTGGCTTCACATATGGTGGATGTGGCTTGGAGAAATTGTTCCGTTGAGTGTCCGTCAAGGCTGCAAACAGCGGGACTGTTGTGGCGTCCAGTCTGCTTCCACTGTGCCAACCTGCTTCTCCTGGCTACAGCAGAGTATCTTGTGCAGCGGTGTCTGTGCGGAAGGAATCTCAGCCATGCAGTAAAACTCTCGTACAACGGCTTCCTCTATTCTATGAAGCGTTCATTGTACAGCAGCAAAATGACAACAGCCAGGGGAAAGCGAAGACATGCTTCTCCTGTCGCAGCCGAAACAGAAAGTAAAAACGTTCACATAATAAATATGCGAACACACCCCAGTGACAGGACATCATTTCCCTTGAGTTGTTAATCCTGTAAGCTCTGGGTATCCTCACAAAAACAGCCTCACAGGTCAAAACAGGACCCTGGATAGTTCTTATTTAAGCTGAGAGGCCGGAGGTTGCCCAGCTCTGCTGTAGCACTTGGTTCTGCCAGATTGTGTGAACTGTGGCTTGGAGAAGGCTAGGAACTCATTCTTTCTTCTGACAAATCCTCTGTCTTGGGCTGGTTGGATGCAGAGGAATGGTGGGAGGAACCAGCTAGGGAATCCCCAGGGGAAGAAATCTCAGAACCCGGGGTTTGGTGGTGGGATGACAATGAGTGGAGAGACGGAGAAGAGGGAGAGGACTGGGAAGAGGAGGTGTCGGAAGCTGAAGAGGTAACAGGGCTCAGTGAGCTGGGAGAGTCTGTGGCAGAGAGAAGTCTAGAATCAGAGGCAGAGGCTGAAGCAGCAGAGGCCAAGAGGCAGCGATGAGTCAGGCTGCTAAAAGGGTCCCAGGTGTCTCCTACTCGTCCTGTGACAAGCTCCCCTCTTGCCTGGTCTCCCAGAACTAGGAGAGGCATGAAAAGTGCAGAGGAGAAAATAGCGTCACACAGGTGAAGTATCAGATTGCTTGGGGAAAACTCCAACTTTGAATGGTGTGATTTACTGCCAGCTGACTCTTGGACTTCCTCTCACTCAACACGCCTCAAAACAGTCCTTTCTGCCATGATGCACTTAGAACAGGCTGCTGTTCTCTCTGTTATCCCCAGGCCTCTTTGAACCTGGCGACATGAAATACGAGCTGGTCCGCAACAATCAGACCGACCCATCTCTGGCGGAGATGACTGAGGTCGCCTTAAAGATCCTCAGCCGCAACCCCAAGGGATTCTACCTCTTCGTTGAAGATAAGTTGGGGCACCTTCTGGGCTGCGTTGACCAGGGTTTGGGTGGAAGGCAGACTGGGATCTTGTAGTTAAAAATTTGTAAACAGCCCAATGAAAGGGGGATCAATTAACTGGGGCGATTGCAGGTGTTTTCCCTGATCTCTCTCCTTCTAATTCGCCCTTTTCTCCGCACGAGGCAAGATTGACCTGGGACACCACAATGGCATTGCCAAGCAGGCTCTCACTGAGGCAGTGGAGTTCGACAAAGCTGTCCAGCGGGCAGGGGAGCTGACGCAAGAAGCCGACACCTTGACTGTGGTGACCGCTGACCATTCCCACGTCTTTGGCTTTGGCGGCTACACGCTGAGAGGCTCCTCCATCTTCGGTATGGGGCTGGCGAGGAACCCGTCGGTTCTGGTTCTGGTGGGCTCAGCTGGAAGTGTGTGTGGGGGAGGGCTGTAGATCAGGGTTAGAGCACCTGCCTTGAATGTAGAAGGTCCTGTAGGATCTTCACATAGAACTGAGGAAGCCCATTCTGAAGCCCTGGAGAGCCATTGCCTGTCAGTGCAGACAATGCAGAGCTATATGGACTGTTGGCCTGACTTAGGCTTGTAGAGTTGGAAGGGACCCCAAGAGTCATCTAGTCCAGCCCTCTGCAATGGGGATAGCTCAGCTAAAGCATCCACAACAGATGATCATCCAATCTCTGCTTTTAAAGCTCCAAGGAAAGAGAGCCCACAACCTCCCAAAGGAGTCTGTTCCACTGTTGGTCCGCTCCTCATGTCAGAAAGTTCTTCCTGATGTTTAGTTGGAATCTCCTTTCTTGTAACTTGAAGGCCATCGGTTCAAGTCCTACCCTCCAGAGCAGGAGAAAACAAGCTTGTTCCCTCTTCCATGTGACAGTCCTTGAGATATTTGAAGGTGGCTCTCAGATCTCCTCTCAGTCTCCTCTTTTCCAGGCTAAACATAAGGCAGCTATCTATTTTCCAAAGGCCTTCCATGCAGGTCTTCAATACTGTGGTCCAAACCGCTGGAAAAATATGGTGGTAACAATGCAGTGAGGATGTACAGCCTCTTGAGCTGCGTCCAGAAAGGGCCATAGCTTAGAGAGCAAAGACTGTGTTTCGCCTGCCAAAGGTCCCAGGTTCAATACCTGGCATCCCCAGTTGGGGGGGGGGGGAGATGTTTTCTAGTAGAGTTGAGAAATACTTCTGCT